>JAUMHI010000074.1:2599470-2625671 GCA_032359435.1 Enteromius unitaeniatus
TAAAAAGCAATCTATGCCAAGAGTCTAAAAGCAGCCCAATTTCGCAGGAAAACCACAGACTTGGCAACACTGGACAAAGTACCAGTGTATTACAGTTTGAATCTTTGTTCCAGCTTTTGAGCAAAAAAAACCCAACCTTGACATACAGTCATAATTCACCCAGCTTTATAGCATTTACAGCAACAGAGAAATAACTGCACAGCATGCTTAACACAAGCAGAACTTCACTTCATTTTACAGGTATTTAAATTGGTTTTTGGAGTCAGGCATAACTAAAATTATTTTAATTTACATTTTTTAACTGAGCAAGCCTCATCTCAGATCACAGATATAAGGTCTGTTATTCACTTCTAATCTGTGAGCTTCCAGACAGAAGTTACAGAGGATGGCTATCGTCAGAACTATGACCTGTCTGTCCCACTCCTGCTAGGATCAGATCTGTCATCCGTCAGAAGACAAGTGAGAGGAAGGAGAGATAGCCGGTAGCATTGCTGAAAGTCAGCGTAAAGGACATTAACGTTTATCTCTGCACTATTAAATGGTACCAATAAGTACATATCACTGCAGTTTCCAAAATAAATGAACACTAACAGGCAGTTTTCACACAAATTTAGATTTTTTGATCAATAAAGTGAATTTTCACAAAAATACTTGAAGAATATCATGTTATGACTTCAAAACAATATTAATACTGTATGCCGAGATATTTGAAAACTGATGCTTTTAAACATTAGTCTTACACTTATCCAGCTTCATATCTGGGTTTTCATAGACTGTTTGTTTGGTAGAGAGATGTACTTGAAAGGCGAGGAGCTCCGGTTCAAATCCTGCGTAACTACGGTTCGACAAAACAGTTCAAATCTATGTAAAAGGAAGTGGAAATGGCACGGTTCCATTTGTTAACACCATCTGGTGGGGATGTAACAGTATCAAAATTTCACGGTACGATAATATCGGTATGGATGGCACGGTACGGTATTTATTGAATCATTTACAGGAAAAACAAAACTAATGAAGAGACTCAAAAGTGCCAGAAGCGTTTATTAAACATGAACATGAACACTGAACATATCACATTAGTCATCTATCTGTAAACTTTGAAACATTGAAACAGGAACTTGAATTTTTCAATTATAATAACAAAAATTGATTAACCCTTCCACACATCTGATTTAACCTGTCGCTAGATGATGTCATACGTCAATTTGCATATTCATACGTCATACTCATTTTATCTTGCTTCTCTGTGGTCACATAATGTTATTCAATGCACCCTAATTCTCACTCACATTCGCTGCTCGCTGAACAGAACAGACGCAGAGAGAGGTGTGTTGTCGCTAGTCGCTTTTAGGGAAAAATATCGCCAAGGGGGTCTGAAAAGTCGCTAAATATAGAGACAAAGTCGCTAAGTTGACAGCACTGATCTGTAGCGACAACAGACACCTGAGCAAACTTTTGTCAGAAGACCTATCGTTTTATCGAGTCATGCAACCACAGTATTATCGAAAACATTTGATATTGTGGTACGACGGTTTACAATACCGTTACATCCCTACTATCTGGTGATGTAGGGTTGGATTTGGTGTAGGGCATATTTCCAACATGATAGAACATTAACTTTTAGCGACAGTCCACGTATAACTGTTGCGATGCATCCCTGAAGCAGCGTAATAAAAACACTGCAATATATACCCATATCAATGCAATAAAAATGTACCGGGTTTTACGTATTGAACCTTTGTTTAAGCGTCACTCAGTGGACATATTTGACTGCAGCGAAACGTGTAATGAGGAACATAAAAACAGTGTTGCACAAATAGTGCACAGAGGTACATATTTTTATAAGACCATGTTAAAGAAAATATGGCTCTTTTTAGAAAGGTTCTTCAAGAAAAACTAAATGGTTCTTCTGTGGCATTACTGTAGAAGTCAATGGGGTCCAATTTGGAGTACTTAGAATTTTGTTTTATATGAAACACTCGATATGAGATTGAGCTTTTGAACATGACTGGCAATGTGCATTGTGGAAATCCTGACCTTTAACTGTCCCTCTCTCTCTCTCTCTCTCTCTCTCATCTGTACTCAGGTTGACAAGAGGTGAAAGGATTGGCAAGTTCAGTCAGTACTGTACGGAGTACATCGGTGACACATCTCCCAGGAACCCGTGAAGAGGATAAGTGCATGTCTTAATGTGACGGCTGCCCCCACTCTGCCTGCTGGACTAAAGTGAGGCTTACATCATAATCGGATTGGTGAGGAATGATTAGCCAATGAGGGCCAGTGGAGTTCCTCGTTTCAGCACATGTGGAAGGAGTGTTTGTAATCACTCCTCTAAGCCCATTTTAGAAGCTAGAGGCTATTTTTCATCTCATTTTGTTTTTTTGAAATCGATTAGAGAGAGGTGTAAAAACGCAGCTGCAGTTTTGTTCTGGTGCATTTTTCTGAATCAGAGCTGAATCAAAAAACACATTGTATTGTTTTATTTTAATTCCTTTGCATAAATAAATGCTTACATACATTTTAGACAAAAACTGCCAGGGCACACAATTGCTACACAAAATTGCTTAAAATAAATACTTCTTTAAAAAAGCTCTACTTCAGTACTAAATAATCTGTCACTTTTTCTGTGATTTGAAGGCTGAAAAAAAAAAAATGTAATAAGTAAATAAAGGTTTTGCTATAAATTCAAAGTAGTTTTCAATTAATATGTAAAAATTGTTTTTTTTTTTAAATCATTTAGACATTTACAGAAAAATATGGTTATTTCCTCTTAATAAAAATGTAAAGGCTATTAAAACATAAAAATGATTTAAAATATAAATGTTATTGCACTATAAATTCAAAGCAGCTCAAAGTAATTTAAAGTAAAACAATGTTACTCGATCACTGTTCAAGCTGTTGAATGAAACTACTCAAATTTAACTTGTATTTGTAACATTTAGACAAAAGTAACTAACGTAATGTTTGTAAAAAAATTATATTTGGAATAAGTTTCACAATATTAAACAAAAATTTGTGAAATATTTGCAGTTTATCACACTAGTGTGTTTAATGTTAAATCAGGAAGCTTTCTTTTAAATGCTTTTCTTTTGTACAAAATCATACTTGTCACAAATAGTCAGCTACTGAAAGTGAATGAGGAATTATTCATAAAAAAGCAAAAACGAGGTACCTACTCTCAGATAAATGAGGTGTACGATTAATCAGATGCACATAGAAAAACAAAACCAGTCCTAATTGAAAAAAAAAACCAAGTTGACTAAAAGAATGAATGCAATATTTGGTGATAATATAGCATAATAAGCAGGAAAACCATTGTTTTCAATACTCCTACACTTCATACAGAGCAATTAGTGTTTTATTCCATCTCTGCTGTACATGTATATCTGTGTTATGTCCATACCTTCTCCGGGACTGGAAGCTCCTGTCATCAAATCTCTCGTGTGGTAATAAAGCTCTATCTAAGTGGCCCTGAGCTGTGACAGAATATTTGTACCTTAATAAATGAATTTATGTATCGGCTTACCAACTACAACAGGAAGCACCCTCATGGCTTTCCTCTCCCTGCCGTTTATTTTCGCTCTCTTCCGTTGCCGGTTCTGGTTTTGATCTTGATTGTAGCTCCCGCCGGGGTATGCAAGCATGGACACAGGATCGGGGCTGTCAGGATCAGGGTAGTGGTCGTGGTCCAGCTCCTCTAAGGTAAGGTCAGTCAGGTCTTTCTCGATGACGGGCGGCAGAGGAGGAGGCAGACCGGACAGCGGCTGTAGGGAAGCGGCGGCCTCCTGAAGCTTTCTGCAGGCCTGCATGCTGCTCCTCAGCTTGGCCTTCCTCGCCTCCTCCCACTTCCTCAGGCCCCGGAACATCCCGCAGTACAGCAGAAGCATGATGGGGCACGGCACGAAAAACGAACAGACGGAGGAGTATACCACATAGTTGCTGTCCTCCAGCTTGCATTCGCTGTGGTCCCGGTTGGGGACGTTGTTGATTCCGAACATCACGGGGGAGGCCACGGCCAAGGCCAGGATCCATGTGGCAGAAAGCAGGACAATCTGTCTCTGGTCCACGTGTTTGCGGTTGTAATTAAGAGGGACGGAGACTGCGATGAACCTGGAGGGAACCACATGACGTATTACAAAGACAGTTCATGCAAAGCTAATAAAATACCCCTAATATGTGTAATGAAGGGATAATATTTTGGTTTTGGCAGTCAACCACAGTTAGACATGCATGCATGGTCAAAATACACTTACATTTTCTTATAATATGCATTTATTTTGACCTTAACTACTTAATTATTCCAAACTCCTACTTTGCAATTCATCTTAACAAAGACTTGTCCAGAGACAATAACTTTATACACGGTGCACTTTCAGATTTCAATCTTTGCTAGATGTTTTCATTCACTTAGAGCTGTGTTGCACTGAATAAAAGTTCATTAGCATAGGAGCATTTTAAATCCACTTTTACATTTTCTTGACCCTGATGAACACTTTTATGCTTTTATCATTATATGCTAGCTAAGCCACTGCTCCAGTCTCTCATTCGCTGATTGTCGAGCCAATTATGTGTTGACCTGATATACCCCTGAACCTTCAACTGCTAATCAGATAATATCCAATCGTGTGTTTTATAATGCGATTCCAGTTTACAGAAGGTAAAGCGTAAGGGTGAATCTAATAATGAACCAGAGAATATTTCACCCCAAAATCAACACTGAGAAATATAATTATTGTAATTTCTAATACTTGCATTGCATTTTTTTGTCAAATTTTCCTTGTAGGCCTATTTAGAAAAAAATTAAAACTGACAAAAAATGTTATTGTGCAAAAAATGCACAATAAATAAATAATAATAATAGTCATCATAAAATAAAATAAAAATAAGTATTTAAAAATGCAAGCTCTCTCTCTCACACACACACATATATAAACAGACACAAAAATACATAATACATACACGCAATGTTCCCCAAATTCTCATTATCATATTGTTACATTATATATATATATATATACAAATATAGTGTGTGTACACACACACACACACACACATATATATATATACAAATTATTGTTATACTTAGATAATGCATGAGTATATAAATGTTTTCTTATAAGGAATACATACAGAATTTTATATATATATATATATATATATATATATATACAATTCTGTATGTATTGGTGCTTGTCATTATTTATGTTTATAATGCCTTGCTTACAACATTTCCTTCGGGCAAAATAAACTTTTATTTTATATTTTGAGGAGTGTTAATGTATAGTGCGTTTTGTGCGATACATCTATTCATGCACATCATTTTATTTAATAATGATGATTTGCTGTTACAATATGTTGTCAATTTTGTTTGTAATGACTTTTAGAGTTTCGTGTTATTTTATGTACAGCTTTTTTTTATCCTTTTAAACAGGCTTTATAAATAAATTTGAGCTGAGTTTTGAATTGAACTGCTTCTCAGTTCAATTCAACAGCCTTTATTGTTGGCCGAGTATGTTTGTAAAGAGGAGTGTGAACTCCCAGCATCTCACAACTCAAGTTTCAAACAACTCCTGCCACATAAAGCTGTTACACACAGCTGAGGTTTTTCATGCTGACTGTTAGCCGAGTTCTGCCGAGCCATGCGTTTGCAACCTTTCCTTACATAACTAGTTTCACGCTGCTGTATCTCGTCCTGAGCGTATATCTCATTAATCTCTCAAAACACCTTCTGCTGAGCCACACAGAATGGCAGGAGGGATCTTAATGACCTCGCAATCGTCAGGCCAGCGACGGTGGGACAGCGGAGGAGGGCCTAAATGAGGAATCCGTTGTAATTCCGAGATAAAGCCTGCAACTTAATGCCATTTAGTTATTCTGAGCACATTTGCTCCATCTCTGTTTTTACTCATCTTTCTGTTCTTTTAATCATAGCAGGATGCCACTTTTATGATGAATGTTATTTCATCGTGTCTTCAAACAGACCCACAATTAGGAAGGTAACCTGCTGTGACCCTTACAGCTTCTAAAATATAAAACTAGATGTGCAAATCAGTGTACTGCATGAATTTGATTCATCAGTCCTCGGCCCAGTTCCCATGAGTTCAAGCATCAGACTTTAAAGGGCCGTTTCACACAGCATTTCTACAACTCTGTCTCCAAAATAAAGTGGTTTCTGGGTTACCGCAGTGAGTTTTTCTTTAATAATGACTGTAAATAATAATACATTTTTACTGGAAGTAGCTGCAAACTACTGTATATTGGCATAAAATCAAATTTGCATTAGGTTGGGAACAGGGTTATTATATTATACGTTTTTCTTACTTGTATGAAAAAATACATGCTTTTAATGTTAAAATATTTAATTAGTTAACTGAAATACAACATTAAAAGTTATTTTTACTACATTAACTAAAATAAAACTGAAATAAAAATTTACAAAAGATATAAAGACGCATTTTGAAATAATATTAATAATAGCAAAACACTTAACTGCTCAACTAAATAACTAAAATAAAAATATATATATATTAAATATTATAATATTTTATTATAATATTTAATAAATATTATTATAATATCTCTATTATAATATCTCAGTGTTCATTTACATGCAAAAAAAATTATTTTAATTGTGCAGAGTTTGTCCAAACTGAATATGTACAAAGTGTGAAGCCTTTAAAGAGACAAAAATATATAAAAACCTTTATTATATTTATTTTAACCTTTATTAACCTTTATTACTTTTTAAATTATTTTTTAAAATGATTTAAGTTTCCCTTTAATTTTATTCTTTTGATGACTGTGAATGTGAAAATCAGTCCATAACGAAGCTTTAAAAACTGGTAATGCATGGGCGTTATTTTTAAGTTTTGATATTTGTAACTGATATTTTTATATAATTAGTCATATATATATATCGTTTTAATTTTAGTTAAAGCTTTCATAATTTTCTTGTTTTTTACTATTATTATTATTATTTAAGTAAATCTGTTCTTATTAATGTTTATTTTAGTTACTTTAGGTTAAACTAAAAACAAAAAAGTGGGAAATTATGCTTATTGCTTACTGAAATTAAATATGTTTTTTTTTAACTAACCGTTTTTGTTAGTAATAAAACGTTTTCTGCATAGTTTGTTTTCTTATTATATTTTTCAAATGTTATTTAATTTTTGTTGTTTTTGTGTATGATAAAAAGTGCATTGGTAAAGTCAGACCCACCTGTCTATGCTGATGGCGCAGAGGTTAAATATAGAGGCAGTGCATAGCATCACATCCATGGTCATCAGTCCATCACATACGGTCATATTGAGGGACCAAACCCCATCCTGAAACTGAAAAGAAGAAAAAAACATCACCGTCTTTAACTTGTTGCTTCCATTTCTCCAAATCTCTTCATTCCTGTGGTCCTCTTTCACCTTCCCTAACCTCGTGTTCTTACTGCCACAGCGGAGCAACTGTGGAGCCTTAATTTGCCTGTTATCGGCTTGGCGTCGTCACAACAACCAAACACACACACACACACACCACATGCTCTGGGCCCGATGGTAATTTAGTAGCTGATACGCATCCCGCGGTCTAAAAAAAAGAGATAAAACAGCAGAGAGGAGGATTTAATGGCATTTTAATTATTGGCCTGGAGAAGAGGACAGATTCTTAATTGCTTTTTGGTAATGGCCTCTCTCCGATGCCAACGAGCCACATTCACTCTACAAGTGGAAGCCATGAGATCGTGGTGAGGGGGCTCATGTAAAATTGTAATTAAGCTACAGCTGACTCACTGGAGCATATTTTCTCTGTGTCCTTGGTCTGAAGAGCCAGCCATGAGCCGCTTGCCTTGCTCTCGGTGACCTTGCCCCCGCTGTCTGGGGCCCTCAGTATCCAGTCTAGGGGACTCTGTATCCAGATCCGTGCCTGCATGGAATGTCCGATCGCTAGTTTTTTGGAGGCCTCTTTGGTCTCGGACCTCACGGCCACATCCCAGGGTGACAGACAATGCGTATTGTGCGATGTGTGTTTATGATGTCCGGCTCTGGTGGAGACAGACAGTCTCGGTGGGAGGGGGGCCGAATGAATGCATGTCTGCAAAGTGTTTCGCTGAAGGGTAACAATTGAGTATTGATGCCAGGTTTGTTTTGGGACAGTGTTATATTAGAACGGTTAAGATTTTTTTTTTGAAGATCACGTAAACGGTTGAAAGATTGCCCAAGCTACTTCCGTTATTGTTGAAAAAAATATGTTTTAAACATGTTTTTAAGTTTACATTCTCAAAAAAATTTAATTAAATATGAAATACTGAAATAATTTATTTGCATGTAAACAGTGCATATATATATATACACACACACACACACACAGATATATGCACTCAAATTATATAAATATGTATGTATATGTATTCATTTGTTAATGCAAATTAATTTAGGTTTATGTATTTATATGTATTCATTTATTTATTTATTTGTATTCATATTTTCCCCAAGTTTGTCTTTAAACACACACACACTAAAAATGAAATATTTAAATGATTTATATACATTTTAATATTCTGTAAATATTTAATATACTGTGCATGTATGTATTTGTATATATATATATATATATATAATTTTTATTTATCCAGCATTGACTGAACTTGTGTTATTACATTTAGCTGACTTGAACTAAAGTATGTTTAGTATAGACACCAGCATGAGAGTGGTGAAATCTTACAGTGGTATCAATAAGAAGGAACTAACCAGCTTAGCAGGGTTTTAATGTAGGTACAAACCTGGTTGTTTCCTGGCCATCCTGATAGGCACTGTAAATATTAGGCTGTATTACAGTATATGAAAAGTCCAATTTCTAATCAACGAAGTGTCTCGACTCACCTCTGCGTACACGAACAGCGGCAACACCAGCACAGCCAACAACAAATCAGCAACAGCCAAACTGACTATGAAGTAGTTGGTTGTGGTCTTCAGCGCTTTCTCCGTGTAAACGCTCAGACACACCAACACGTTCCCGCAGATGATGATCACGATCAATAATATCCCGAAGATGAGGGCTGGGAAGTTGTAGTTCGTGGTGTGGCTGGAGACGGTGAGGTTGGCTGGCATGTCTGCCTCTATAATAACCCGTCATCTGGGAATCCCTGGATAAAACTGCCCGATAAAACCAGTTTCTTCTTTGCCATTCTTTGCGCTTTCCCGTAAACTCCGAAAGTTGCGCTAAAGTCTGCAGCGCCCGTCCCGTTATTTTCTGTCATTGAAGGCAGAAGCAGGGTAAAGTCATCGCTGTTCATTCTTTGACGCCACAGTTTTCTGTCAGGTCCGCATCTCAGCTCGAGCGCTTCTATTTCCATCCACCTGCGCGCCTCTTAAAGCGGCTTACAGCGACGCGTTACTGTTAACATCAGACACGGTTCATTATATTACCCCGGAGTTATTGACAACGCTTATCTTTATAATAACATCACTTGAGAAAGTTAGTGAATATGGCTGTATAAAGCCAGGTCCTCCGGTTATCTGTCCGCTTTAGTTGCATCCCGACAATCTGCTAATCTCGTCCTGCTGAAGGGGGGTGTGACATTTCACACGACTGGCTGAAGGATAGAGGTTCAAATCTTGCGTTATTTGATCGTTAAATCGCTTATTTAATCAGTGATTTCGCTGTGGATAAAAATTCATATAAAAATTAATCATTTGAGCATGCATATATATATAGATAGATATTAATATGTATAAAAGTGGATAAAAATGTATAATATTATTATTTCTTGTCCATTATGCTTATTTAATAAATCGCTTTTTTAATCAGTGATTTCGCTGTGGATAAAAATTCATATAAAAATTAATCATTTGAGCATGCATATATATAGATAGATATTAACATGTATAAAAGTGGATAAAAATGTATAATATTATTATTTCTTGTCCAATTATTTAATAAATCGCTTATTTAATCAGTGATTTCGCTGTGGATAAAAATTCATATAAAAATTAATAATTTGAGCATGCATATATATATATATAGATAGATAGATATTAACATGTATAAAAGTGTATGAAAATGTATAATATTATTATTTCTTGTCCACTATGCTTATTTAATAAATCGCTTATTTAATCAGTGATTTCCCTGTGGATAAAAATTCATATAAAAATTAATCATTTGAGCATGCATATATATATATATATATATATATATTAATATGTATAAAAGTGGATAAAAATGTATAATATTATTATTTCTTGTCCACTATGCGAATCACAATTGCACTTAGAAAAATGCATATCAGAAATTCACTTTGGCATGATATTCAAGCGGTGTCAAACGCGTGCGTATCAATAGCATGCTGTTCTGTTTATTATTGACATATTTTCATTGTTGTTCCTTGCACACATAAGCTAAGTCCTATCATAAATACGTTTTGTGAATCTGTGGTAAAGTGGAAAAAATAACGATAATAGCTATGGCTACTTCAACGCCATTTTGAATGAAAAATGGCCGACTAACTTTAGCGGTTACTCACATTTGCATCATTGTTTTTCTTTATCATAGTGGCTACTGTTCCCCCAATATTTTAAATTAAAATGTATCTAATTGTATAAGATCAAATTAGGTTTACAAAAACAGTGTGTATTCACCTTATTTTTAAATGTGTTAGTAAGTTGTTTTCTGTGAATGTGCAAGACTTTTGCTTCATCGACCATGGTAAGGAAATAAAGACAAGAGTAACTAAGTGCATTAAACAGTACAGTTGTTTTGCAACCCAGAGTTTATAGTTAAGACTTTAAATTAATATCTAATATGGTAAAAACACAAGTTTGCAATATCAAGCAGCAAAATGAGCTAAAATTAACTAAAAATAGCGGATGACACAAGAAGCCAGATAAATGGCCACACCCACCCTTATAGGGAAAATATGATGGATAACCATGTTTTTACTAGAAATAAAAGTAAAACACATGGTTATTGAAGTTTATCCATGGTTTTGCTAAACTAACCATAGTTTAACTAAATGCAGTAAAGCTGTTTTGTATTTGCATCCACTTTTACTCTGATTTTTTTGTTAGGGAAATAATAATAGAAAAAAAATATTTAGAAATTGTAATTGAACATCATTTTAGGCAGAGTTTTGCATGTTGCACAGCAGGATACATATGTCCTGCCAGCACTCTGTGTGTGTCCCTCAAAGAACAATGGTTTATGTGTTTGTCATTTGTAAAATGGCCGGTTAAACATTTGTCAAAACAAATTAGTGCTGCTTTCAGTCGGGCTGCCGTGTGTAGAAGTTTACGCAGGTGTCTCTTTGTGTCTGAGATTCATCTATTAGCCACAGTGGCTCACGGTATGTAAATTAATAGTGTTTTGGATGCAGTGGTGAGCGGAAATTCAGGCATTATGATAGCACATAACAATAAACATGCTGTTACGAATGACATTTATACTAATAGCAATAATGCATGTAAATGAAAATTGCGTAATATTTTTTCTACTCGTGTTTATTTTGATTGGCATGCCTCTATAATCCATTCCACTGAGGAAGCTTAGTAATCACTGATGACATCATCATCATCATCAACACTGTCATCGCGATTAGAGTTTACTCCACCGTGAAGAGTAGAGCAGCGATGCAAATGTTTGATTGAGTCTGCTTTGATCCAGATGTACGTTGTTGTCTAACCTTTCAAATCTGACTAAATGATGTTAAGTGTTGTCAAGTTTGCCGTTTCCAAGACCATATGGCCACCGACAGCCAGTGAGAGTGTGTGGCACCCTGCATTGTGTCATAATCTGTTTTGCCATGGATTATCTGTGTAGGTTTCATCTGCATTATGATAAATCTTTGAGTAATGCTTTGACCTTTCCAAGTTGTAAAGACAAATGGAGGAGTGTTGACCTTTTATGTATATATATATATATAAAAGGCCTTCAGTTTTGTTCAGCCGAAATGTGGGTAAGACTCATTAATTCAGTTAATACGGTAATAATATGACATATATATATTCATATGTATTGATTGAAATATTGAAGCTGAATGAATTTGTTGTCTCGGTTTTATTTTGTGGCTAACCTTCAGTTAAAAAGCAATATCTGCACCTGTGACCTTTTTCTGAGTGATTTATAATGATTATTAATTTCTGAGTTGCATATAACTGCATTGGAGGAGACTGAACCCGAACTTTCAGACAGCAATACATCAAACTGGTAAGATGAACAACTTCAGTTTGACTGAGTTCTGGGTATAAAACTTCATTTATGGACAGCATCTGTGATGTGCCTTTCAATTTATATTTTAAATTCATTTTTGAAAAGAAAAAAGACCCTCATATTGTGCTCACTTGAGCTCCAGTAGAGTCTTGTTTGTGTCTTGATTAAAGTATTGATCCGGTCAGGGAAGTGTCTCTTATCAAAGACAGTACAATTGCAGTTCCACATAAACCCTTTGATATTTTCAGTCATATCTTATCTTTTTCACACTGGACACAATGAAAGTAAACACCTCTTTTTTTAATCAATGTGTTTGACATTTTTATTTTGATCTGTGTTGTTATTAAGTGACCTAAATACCCACTCATCTGTTTCCCATACCCTTCTCATTAATGTCAGATTAAACTATATAGTATTCAATAAAAACACTTACTGTCATCATAAAACGCTATTAAATTGTATTTCTTAAATCTTAAGTGTCAATTTACTGAGTAAGGTTTGATTAAAGTACAGAGACAATAACGGTAAATCTAAACATCAGAAGAGAAAACCTACATACAAAGAAATATGTTAAAAATGTTAAAACTAACAAGCTAGTCACAACTCATTCCTGAAAAAGTAGGAACTTTGTCACACATCTGCGATTCAAACCACAAAGGTTAAAATTTTCATTAATGATGTCAAGCAGGTGGTGGAGTAATAACTTTGGCTGATTCATTCGTTTGAGATCAAATTAATGTCAGATTAATGCTGTAAATAATAAACACGGCATCTGAGGACTGTTATTTTGCTGGTTCCTTCAGGGTTCCTCATGAGACTTGTACATGCATGCTTATAAAACTGTTTAATTCTCATAACAAACTAAAAGACTTAAGGTCACTGCCTCCGAGACCTTAGTAAATAATAAAAAAAAAATTGGATCAAATTAATTTTTTTTTGCATTTTTGCATCTGTATCAAGCATTTTGATATTAAAGAATGATAAGTATGAAAAGAAAACTGCATATAAAAATATCCGACTTAGCGTGCAAGGACCTTTAGAATTAAATTTGTACACAAATGCTGGATTAAACTCAACCCAGCTCTGTGTAAAATGTAGACAAACCCAGTTGCTTGGTTTCCGGCTTCTTGGCTGACTTCTGACTCGACGCACTGTACGACATAGTTAGTTTTACGATGCAGTACTTGCGGATATATCCGATTTAAAGAGCTTCAAAATAATGGCCACTATCTACGAGCATTAACAAGCATTGTGTGGCTTTCTCTTCGCCTCCTGCATTTGGTAGGTTTCAGTGTATTTCGAAGGTAAAAAATAGATTTCACTACTATAATAGGTTGGTATATTAACATTATATCAGTATAGTATTACGGTTTATCATTTGAAATTACGGTATTTAACTGTAAATTTAACATAACCGTAAAACAAAAAATATTGTTACCGTATTTTTCACGTTTTTATTCTGGCAACCACATCTGGTGTTTTTTACCGTACATTTGCAGATATTCTTTTACAGTGTAGTGTTCTAATAATATGTAGTGTTTCATGTGTTCATCTAGTAACTTCTGGTGTTGTTAATGCATTAAAAATGATCATAATAATCCTTTGGATACTGTATTGAATTATACTGTATTTTGTTGGGCCTATGGGCCAATCAAGGACCTTCCAGTTGGCACAAATTTAGCTTTATGTTCAATGTAAAATCTGTGTTCTGAAGCAAAACCAGTTGAGAAGCACTGATGTGCATCACTGAACGGTCGGTCATGGGTTCAAACCCCTTAAGCTTCAAGTGACCGCTATGAATGCTGAATGAGCCACCTGTTCATGATGGACACGGAAGACTAACACGTTATCTGTGTGTGTTCGTGCAGATTAGCGTTAGCCATTGCATGAAAACACTGCGGTAACAAACCAATATATTCTGTTGTGTGTTTGTGATCACAGATGGCTGACGACACCGCTGCAGCTGTTGTGTGCGGCTGCCATGTCTACTCTTACCCAGATTGGTTTTGGCTCAGCTGGGGCAGTTATACGACAGCAGGAGGGCATTATGGGTAAATGGTCATGTGGTGCGATCTGTTGCATGAACATCTTTCACAGTGAGCGTGTTTGTTTACCTCTCTGCCACGCTGTAGATTGATTTTGATTACAGATTTACACACAGTGGCTTACTGATCCACACAAGTGGAAAGGATTCTTAATAATATTGATTTTGACTTATTAAAAAGGTTATTTACATCATAAATCAAGGGAGGCAGAGGTTGACCTTTTAAAGGGGATTACCTGAATATATTTGGTCACAATCTGTTTATTTTAATTTTCCGCAGTCTCACAGGAATTTGTAAATATATTGGCAAATTTGTATAATGCTTATGCCCCAGTTACAGTAAGTTTAGTGATCCATATTAATGTCAAATTGTCACTTCATAAAATAGTTTTCATGAGACCAGGTTTACAACTGAATAATCAAATGTCTAGTAACTTCTTGCTGTTGTTGTTAGCTTAGCAACTTATGTTTAACAAAAATAGTATAAAATTAAATTTGAGCCCTTAAGCTTTTCACATGACGTCACACCCTTAAAGGAACGCCCCACTGAGGGGCAAAATGTAGCTCTGCTCCACTGATCGCCAGTCATTTCTATGCAGTTTGCATGAAGTAGTAATGTAGTGTAATGTTGCATACATTAAAAGGTGAAATTCATTAAAAACCTTATTTATGATGTATATTTTGTACAGGCCAGCAGATGAAGTGGGAATATCCACCACATGCAAAGTATTTTCAGAGCCTGAAACACAAACCTTTGAAAATGGGTCTTAAAGTGCACATATAAAAATTATACCTTAAAAATTGATAAAAATTGTCTTAAATTGACAACCACTGACTTTGTGACAAAGTTCTCTTGCAATGATGGCTCAACCCTTTGCCTTTCATCTAGACAACCTCCAGAGGGTTTCAGTCACCTGTCATCTCGCATTCCAAGTGAAGTTAAATAAGTTAAATAGGTCTTGTCATGTGATTAATGAAATTAGCACCAGTGTGGAGAGAGGTGAAAATTTGTCATGCACACAGTGTAAGGACTGTTGAAGAACATGAATAACTGAAGTATATTTTGGGCTTTAGGCTGTGGTTTATAGCTTTTTCATGTGTGCTCAATTCCTCGTTCCTCGATGTATTAAAGTGCCCCTATTATGCCATTTTAAATGTTGCTAATATTGTTTTATGAGTCTCTTAAAACAGGTTTACATCTATACAAGGTCAAAAAACACTTTCGTTTTCTCCAAAAATAGATGTAATATTACCCTGTTTCTAAATGACTCGTAAATGACTCGTGTGAAGCAGCTCAAAATTTGTCTAAACCCCTCCCTCCCGTGATCCCTCACTGCTGTGATTGGTTAGATGGTGCAGTCCTTTATGATTGGTCTCCCGCTAGAGCTTGACCCTAAACTACCGCATAATGTGATGTTTGAGAACCTAAAACCCTGTTTCTCCCAGTTGACACGTCAACACATAACCGCTGTTATCAGAAATCTCCACTTTGGCTGTAGTTTTTAAAAATAATAGTTTTCTGTGATTAAAAACTGGGTTTTCGTGTAAATGACAGGCCAAACTGCAATATTTGCATCTTCCTTTTGTGTAAACGGGGCCTTAAACTAATGATGAGATAGACAGACAGTCCAGCTGCATCAATCACAATGTTTAGACTACATTAGGCCCACAGCGGAACAACAGAACTACAGAAACGCAAGTTAGCCGGTTACCAAGATATGTGCAGGGTTGTTACACAACATAACGTACAAAAATACGTATTTTGAGCGATCGCTAGAAAATACAATCATCAATTATTAATCTTACTTACAGGTAGAAGTTCAGAGGAGCAAGCCGGTCCAAATAAACTGGGCACTGATCCATATTTTAAGACGTTTGGTGAATATCGCGTTGTACTCCAAGATTGAAAAAGAAGTGTTGATGTTAATCACTCATTATTTGTGGATTCATCTTTCAGAAGGGCATGTAAAACAAATTTACTCTCACAGGATACAGCATCTTCTTCACATGATGTAATCCATGTGGAGATTGTACTGTTTGGGGGCGAGGCAAGTTTTTCGCGATGTAGAACGTGGGCGGACATTATGCAAATATGTTACTTCGTGACGTGTGGCCATAACAGAGAAAGATTCAAATTGCTGACGACTCGTTTAGGCGAATGTGAGCTGACTCTTTTTTTGATAGACAATAACTTTATTTATCGTGCACTGTCAGCGTCACAACTTTGATAGTTTATGTTCACATACAGCTACATGACACACTGCATGAAAGATCATATTTGAAAAAGCATAATAGGGGCACTTTAATACTGGCAATATAATTTCACCTTTTTAGTCTTCTTTTTTTAGTTTCCTTTTTTTGTCTAACTTGACAGCTTAACGTGTGTTGTGGATCACACCTTTTAGAAAAAAAGTGTTTTTTCTGTGTCCAGGTGACATAAAGCTCAACTTGCTATTTTAAAAACATTGCAAAAAAACCTTTTAAAAAAACATCTAGTATTCTGGTCTTGAACAACCTTCTTGTAATGACTTTTTAATGTTATCTGTACTTAACGAATGTTCTCATTATGTTAAGAAAAAATATTCTTAGAATATTAAAAATTAACATTCAAATAACCATATATTTAGGGTAAAAAATATAATTAGTAGAATGTTATTAGAAACTTTTTACACATCACATCACAAGAAGAAAACTGAATGTCAAGGGTCTACTTCTAATCTACTTCTTTGCAAGGTAAATGTGATTCAAAAGCAGTTGACTCCCTCTATTGGTACTTCATCTGAAGGTCTAGAACATTAACAATAGGATAAAGAAAAATATTTGATCCAGAAAACAGCCATTATGTGAAAATGTAATATTGCAATATTTCAGATGTGCTTAAATTTGCCAAGATACCAAAAATAGACTAGGTTAATTATCTCCTGGTGAGGAGATGATTTTAAGAGTCTTTTCTCAGGAGAAACATCTGTGGCTAGTTTTAATTAACTGCTTAGACCAAAAAAAATTATATGGTCATAACTGTAACTGATAGTTGGTCAGACTAGTTCTTAAGAAACAGTGGATGTTTATGAAGCTGGGAGTCTTTATCAATTTTTCATTTAAACTGAATGAACTGAGCAACTGCTGGAAATGTAAGTGTATATTTTATAAAGACTTTAGCCCAAAATTACACTCAATAATCATTCTGAACTGCCAGAATATCGATCACGCATGCTCTAAATGTATCTGTTCAAGCTGCCTTCTCGACTTCCATCTCTCACGCTTCTCAGCAGAGTTCAGTGTTCAGACTGCATGTCATTCGGACCCTCTCTGATATACGTGCCAATTTCAATCATGCCAGTGTTAATTATGCAGCCCTTCCTGCTTCAGTAAGCACTGTTTATCTCCTCTAATTGTGTATTATTATAAAATATATCTAAAGATCTATAAAAGAGGTCATGCCAGCTGTCACCGCTGTTCACCGTCTCATTCTCAACAGAAACAAATGTGTTCAATAACCTCTGAGAGAGCTTTGGCACTCATTATTCCCTCATAAAAAAACAGACTGAACCTATAAACCTTCAAATTAGAGTCAAAAATGATGGTTAAGAAAGCATAAGGCTGTGATTCGCTGCTGCTGGTGAGTTAAAAGTCAAAGTCAGGTCTATAAAAGAGAAATAAGAGCTTCATCATTTGAATCATCTGTTGTGGTCTACTACTAAAGGATAGATGATGTACTTCAGGCGCATTAGTGAAATGACTTGCCTGCGTCAAATGCAAAGATTGGGTTTTCAATGTGCTCCATTCTTTATTAATTATAAACACTATAAGTGTTTTTAATTGACTTGAATGCAAGACTTC
This sequence comes from Enteromius unitaeniatus, assembly GCA_032359435.1. Classification (NCBI taxonomy): domain Eukaryota; kingdom Metazoa; phylum Chordata; class Actinopteri; order Cypriniformes; family Cyprinidae; genus Enteromius; species Enteromius unitaeniatus. The sequence goes on from JAUMHI010000074.1 coordinate 2,617,547, forward strand.
ACATCCATATAAGATATGCCATAAGGAAAACTGTGTTTGGTTTACTCAAAAACTCAGAAACACACTCAGAAAATATGAGTGTGTTAACTTACTGATACAAGTATGTGGGTGGTCTTTAGTGTTGCTATGTGGTTGCTAGGGTGTTTAAAGTGTTCCTTTTCAAGAACTCAAACTGCGTCCGAAAACACTATGGGAACGTCTCCAGCGTGACCACGCTCTGAAACTGCTATGCAAACCGTCAAACGAAGTGCTGAGAAGTAGATATCCTGAGACAGGGGCTGAGGCCCAGGGAGTGGAGATTGCATCGAATGTGGACAATCTTCTACAAAGCCGAGGTGGGCTTGTTTGCGACTCAAGAGAGTGAACAATGTCCCCTCTGGTCCTCTCTTGTTCACCCAGCTCTTTTGAATCTAGACGCTATGACAGACAAAGGCGAGGCTCTGTCTGTATGTTTCCCCCCCCCCCCGGTATCTCTGATCCAAGGAGTTCTGGAAAGAGTCCGCCAAGATGCAGTCTGCTTACCATTGGTGCACCCCTCTGAGGGGGCACACCTTGTAGCTACTGATGGTTGATGGTCGTTAAGTGGGTAGAGATTAGTGGTTCGTTTCTTCGAGGTGCACTGAGGCTGAGGCCTCCTATTCGCTCCCGAGTTCCGACTTGGGATCTGGCATTGGTACTCAGGGCCCTCTCTCGAGCCCCCTTTGAACCATTGGAGCAAGTCTCTGACTGTCTCCGTACCTTTAAGACTGCGGTCTTATTGGCACTGGCTGCTTGAAGAGAGTAGGGGACCTTCAAGCCTTGTCTGTGGCCTTTTAATGTGCGGACTTAGTGCCGGTTTGGTCGAAGTCTTCCTTTACCCACGAACGGGTTATGTCCCTGAGGTTCCTTCAGTACCACCACAGCCAGTAGTACCTCAGATTTTGCACCTCCCTGTGGGGAGGTAGACCAGGAAAAGCTACACTGTTTATGTCCAATGCGAGCACTGGATACCTACATGCGTAGATCTGCTCTCTGGAGGAAGTCGGACCTCCTCGGAAGGGATTATCTGCATCATAGCAGACCCTGAGCAGTTGGACTGTGGAGACCATCTCTATGTTTATGAGTTATCTGGTCTCCCCTCGCTGATGGGAGTCAGAGCTCACTCAACTAGAGGTATGGCAGCCTTGAAGGCCTATTTGGCTGGTGTCTCGGTCTCTGTGTCACTTCACTTGGCGGTTTGCATAGCAGTTTTCAGAGCGTCACTCTGTAGGCGTTCCCATAGCATTTTCGGACGCAGTTCTCATTCCTTCAAGGAACTGGGGTTATATACATAACCCAGAGACGTTTATAGTGTGTTATGTGGTTCCTATTGTGTTCTGGATGATCTAGTGTGTTGCTGTGTAGTTGCTAGGGTGTTGTAATTTTAAATGAGTTTTATTTTGTTTCTATGTGGTTGCCAGGGTGTTCTGGGTGTTTTTAATGTGTTGCTATGCATATAATAGGGTCTTTTGATTAAAAAAAAAAAGTGTTTCTATGTGTTGGCAAAGGTGGTGTCAGTGTTTTATGTGGTTTTTAGGTTTTTCTGAGAGGTTTATTGTGTCGCTATGTTGTTGCTAGGGGGTTTACTAGAAATAGTGACAAATATGTTAATGGAAAAGATAACTTACATATTAAAAGTAAATACATCATTTTAAAAATGAGTTGGAAATGTGTTGACTAAATAAAAACTTAACTAAACTAAAGTCACTGGTTCAAAATGACACAACCTAACATCAAATTATTACTATTTAAAAATGCAACTCACACATTATATTTGAGTTGAATGTATATTCATTTTATTACACAGATCGAAATATCAATTGATACTGCTGCATTACTGTTCAAGCATAGCTTTTTTGGAAACTGATGAACAATAGTCCATGTTTAGATTATGACAGTTTCAGGAAAGATCATTTGACACCAATTAGCAGAGAATATGACCCAGATGGACTACATTATCTACCTTATCTATTTAATTTTTTATCAGATATGGTTTCTATGGTCCCATGCACCACTTTTACTGAACACATTTTCATTTTCAACATTACTGTCACTTTTATGTAATTGCTTTTAGTGGTTTAAATGAGTTAATGGCTACACTTTAGCCTACTTCTGATTGATTTCACATATTTGTAAGCATATATAAGTAAGATGAGTGGTCTCCTAGTAGCCTACTCAACATAGTGAAGACATGCAGCCAGAAGTGGAAGGTGAAAGGTTAGGATTACATAGTGTCTAAAGGAGTAGAAGGGGACAAGCAGCCCAGGTTCATTGGGGAAAACACTTCAGTTTGCAGTCTGTATTGTTTTTTTCTTTTTCTTTTGGAAAACCTATGTTGTGATTTAATTTCATCAGTAAATTCCACATTACAGTATTTCAATGATACCACTGTGTATGTACTTTTCTCTATGGTAAAATAATAAAACCTGAATCAAATTGCAAAAAAATTTTTTTTTAAATTTACGGTAAAAAAACGGCAGCTGTGGTTGCCAGAATAAAACCGTGAAAAATACGGTAACAATATATTTTGTTTTAAATACCATAAATTCTAATAATAAACCATAATCACGCCATAACCATAACCATGAAATCTATTTTGTAGCTTTGAAATACAATGATAACTACCAAAAGCAGGTGGTGATGAGAAAGCCACGTGATGAACCACAGCACAAGTAAATTGTAAATAGTAACATATATACATACAACATATATACTGTAGAAGGTGCTCAGTGTCATTCACACAGACACTAAACACCATCATGGTAAGAATTATTAAACTGAAATGTGCAATAAACATTCATTTAACAACATTACATGTAACATAACCCTAATAAACATAACTGATACAAAAAACTAAGTAGAAACATAGTTATTTCAAAACATCAAATAAAAAAAATGTAAATGCAGGGAATTCTGGGAATGTCAGTTTATGGTGTTTCCCTGTAAATTTAACAGGAATTTACCATTAACCATTTAGCGTGTTTTTAGCATTTTCAGTTTTTTACCGTTAAAACTACTGCCATTTTTTTTACAGTGAAATGCTTCTCTAAATATATGAAAGCAATATGCAAAGTTTTGAACACTGTACAGCCTGTGTTACAAATAATGACTGTTTTGAGTTTCGAAAAATGTCATGAAGGTTCTGTTATTAGTGCAAAAATGATTTCGCACCAAAAACTGTAATGAGATTACTATTATATTCAGAATGTTTTTATGCATTTTCCATTTTGAATACTAAGTGTTCTGAGTCTTTTTATAGTCTGTTGCTATGTGGTTGCTAGATCTCTATGATATTCTGGTTTCTAGACAGCTCTTTCCGGGTCCGGTTGTACCATCTGTCAGGTGAAATCATAGAAATCATCATTCAGTTGCTTCAAGTAATATTACATGATGTATAACTGTAGCACAGAGTGCTGGGTGATGTTTTTGTGTGTTTGTGTTGAAAAAACTTAGTTTCTTCGATTTTTAGTTAAAGAGCAGTTCACAGGAACCATAATCAAGATCTTTACTACTGTCATTCATTCTCTAAAGCATGTGTGTGTTTGTATGTACATTCATAATCTCTTTTCTCTGTCACTTAATGCTTCCTTCCTCATTGATTTATTAGCAATCTTAACAATTCAAACAAGTAAGTAAACCAATTCTTTGGGCCCCTCAACTGGTTTACCACCAATGAAGGAAGTCAACACTATTAGTCATGTTTGTCTTTATTAGCATGAGTGCACATGTGCGGTCATCACATCAAGTGTAAGGAACCATTGGCAAATAACTAACAAAAAAGCAAATAGTCAGGGCAATAAAACTCATTTAACTTAGGACTTTATTACATCGTGCTGACGATGCGTGATCAATGACTTTGGGAGTACAAAAAGGCTTGGGATAAAAAACAGACAAGAAGCGTTGGACGACTGCTAGAGCGCTACAAGAACATCAAACCGAGGGTGAGTGAAGTTTCTGAAAGAGCACATTTGATTGCATTGAAAAATGGTTTGTCTTTCACCACTAAAAGTTCTCGTTTTCATCTTTTAAGGTGTGGAAATGTCTCTTCTCACAAGCCTGACGCAAGTGTCCATCCTTGCCATATTCCTCATCCAGTGCGCCAACAGCCTTCCAGTTCTGGGCAGGTCGGGTCACATTCAACCTCAAAATTAATTGAATTTTCAACCTCGATCTGATCTTCTGAGCTCTTTCTGAAATAAAAAGTAGTCTTGTGGTTTTAAACCTGTCAAATCTTACTAGATCTTTATCTCTTTGTCCTTTGTGCTTGATTTTCCTTTGTGCATCTGTGTTTCTTCTATAAACTTTCTCCAGTTCTGTCTGGAGGTGATAAGAGCTTAAATTTTCTTAGCTCATGTTTTTTTTTTTCCCCTGAAGCTTGCTACCAAATAAACGTTTTCCCACAGTTTCACAGCTGATGTATCACCTACTTATATTTTGTCCCTCATCACCACAGGTATCTCGGAGAAGAGGACAGCATCTCAACAATGGACATCTTTCCACCTAGAAAGATGTTATTCACCAGGGATGATGCAGATATACTTTCTGATGACAGAGACGGGTGAGTCTCCTAAAACTTTACTTGTTAATAAACAAGTCACCTTTGTGATCCTGTTAGATCCATGCTTATTTAAGTGCAGGCCGCCCTCTTGTGGAGAATACTGGCTCTTCTCAGCAAGTCTAGCAAGACTCCCATACTTTGGTATACTTGACATACTCAAGTCATTTGAATCAAAACTTTGACATCTAATCCATATCTCCAGGAGATCTGGGCTTCAGACGAGGCAGTTGGGCGACATCGAGTTCACAAACAGATATGCTGAACTCCTCAAATCCAAGGCTAAAATCACATCCATGTGCACCTTCCTGAAACGCATGCAAAGCAGCAAGAACAGGTAAAGCCACGCCATGCTCATCCTAAACAAATCTCTCAAAAGCATCATTTGATTGGCATTATGTATAGTTGAGGGGAAAGTTTCAAGTATAGCATTCTCTGAGCAATTAGCGAACTTGGTTATTGTTAATTATTGCTGTATGTAGTGTATAGGGTTGTTTTTGATTGGTTGTTATTGTTACAACTCACAGAACATTTGTTACACTCTCAGAAATAAAGGGTGGTACCTTTTCAAAAGGTACACTTTTGTACCTATTTGGTTCAAATATGTACCAAAATGGACCCTTTAGGTACAAACAAGGTACAGCACACAGTGACAGCTTTAGTACCTTTATTTTTAACAAAAAGAGTAGAAATTTAGAGAAGTAATCAAATTTTATCATGTACATTACTTTATTAATATAAGTGAAATGGTTATTGTGTAACATGCTTGTCCTCACAAGTGATATATTCTGGCTTGAATGACATGTCATGCTCTGTGTGTTTGCAGCGGTGTTGGTGGAGATACAGAAAGATTAATTTCCCTAATGAAACAGTATTCATGTCCAAACGTGTATCAGTGAAGACCGGCTTCACGTCGAAGACACTTGAAGAAAACAACTTCACAATGCCCAAATCAGTTTTAACATGTTTGAGACAAACTGTTTGTATATATTAGAATAAATCATGACTTATTTTCCCCTCCAAATGTGTCTCATAAAACTGCAGATTCAGTTGCAGTCAAGAACATTTCAGATGCAAATTAAACTCTGGATTAGAGAACAGTGTCTTGTCTTGGTTATGAATCCATGCATTTAGCTCCTCAAAGGCACATGCTGGTTTATGAATTTAACACTTGACGATAAGTTCATTATAAAGTCTTTATAAGGGCTTTAACGTACTAAAAAGCTTTCATGCTGCTATAATGTGCGTGATTCACAAGATCATTATTAATATACAACCAATCACAGACTGTTGTAGATTATATGAGGTCACAATAAACAGGCGTGGTATGCGAGTATGCAGACATGGTACAAAAATAGCATAAGAATAGATTTATTATGAATACCACATGTATATGGTGTTCAAAGTGATATCCAGTATTTGGCACCTTTTGGACAAATTGTAGAAAATGAAACTATTTTTAAAATAATAAGGAGATTCTGGTCATGCTTCAGCAGATACATGTAAGGATTTATGAAACAAAATCTAAGGAATAGAAGACTAAAAATGTCCACCCTGTTAGGGACAGATACTACCAAGCATAAAGTACTGTAAACTTTTCATTTGAGAATATTTCCTTCAATACAACACTCATGCACTTTAAAAAAAAGGATAATGTTACTGAAAATGAACTATTAATTAGGCAGGATGGGAACTAAATCTGCTGCAACTGATTATTAAATCTCACTTAACTTTATTAAATAATTGTATTATTATATGTATAAACTCGTGTCCTTTTGTTAATTTAAAAGCAAAATCTGGTAATAAGTTATTAAAATATACCCAGAATAGGGAAAAATAATCACAGTACAGTAACTGTTATATGTGATGTGAAGATATGTGAGTGGGTACATAGGAAAAATGTATTAGTATAAAGTTCAAATTATTATATATATGTTTTTTTAATGACTATGACTAACTATGACTATGACTAATCTTTAAATGTATAAAAAGATATGTATAAAATATTCTTTACTGGTACAAGTCACCGAATACCAGGAAAGAGCCACTTACAGTAAACCTATAGCTACAGTATTACCTCAACAGAACTTTTACTATGAGCAAATTATGAGTATAAAAAAGTTTTATTTGTTTTGATATCCACAAGTGTTTCTCATTGTAAAAACGTTGTTTGCTGTGACGTTCGTCATGCTAATGCGGTTTATATATAAACTGCATTAGGTAGGTCTAGCAGTAATGTCTTTGTCGCATCTTTCATTAGTTTAACATGATAATCACGTATTACAGTATATGAGAGCCAGATAAGATTGCTTCAGTTGGTTGCTTAAAGATTAACGTTACTGTAAATGAAACAACGCCCACTTGTGACTAGCTAACGTTACTAGCGTGTAAAAAAAGACTGAAAAATGTATATATGCTTTTGTTATCCATTTCTAGCTAATTTATTTTAGTAATAAAGTCATATAAGCACTTGAATTTGCTTCTATAGACTGCATTATTGGTATATTTATAGATAAAGCTTACTTTATCTTTTGTTCAGAGCTAAAACATTTAAATAAATCAAAGAAAAACACAATTTGTACATGTTACTATGTCTGCCTCAAATTTAAAGATGAATTATAGTCTAACATTTTTTGGGAACAACACTAATGCTACTCAACTAAAAATATTTTGTATACATCGTTCTTCCTTGTGAATATGTTTTATGAGATGTACTTGCACATGTAAAGCAGCTGTGTTCTTGTCTATGAGGCAAAAGTCCACCTGTGCTCATCTTTATAGCCAATAAATCCGAGATAAGCGTCCATCTCAAAGGTTAAGCTTGAAGTCTGTCTCTCACATTAGCTATTGCTCACAACTGCTTGATGGGAATTTGATTCAGTTGGAACAAAGGGATTCGTCTTCGATATTCCTTTATTGATCCATCACCTAAAAAGAAAATGGATTTGAGGCCTAAAGGATCTGCTGCTGTTCTCGTTCTCCTGGTTCTTTTCACGCTCGGGAAGTTCAGTGAAGCGCAAAGTAAGTGATGAAAATTTGATAATGAAAAATCTTATGTAATCAGGTTTTCTTTTGTAGTCTGATTACAACTGATAAGTTATAGCCCACTGTTTTGATCGCATAGACTTCCAAAACAGATGTTTAGACACTTTTGGAAATGTTATTGTTGAAAATAATAAAATTTCAAGTTGTAAGAGTTGTGGTTTTAGTTATGGGACTAGTGTTATAGTTATGGGTAACTGTACATCAAGGCTGTTGTTTCAAGGTCGATTCAGGACATTTATATATATTATTATATATTAAGTGAGTGATCAATGTTTAGGTTTAATCACCTGTTTAACCACCACAATTTTTATAGTATAGATTGTAGAGTAAGATATGCATTCAGTGGGAACAGAAAGTATTCAGACCCCCTAATATTTTTCACTCTTTGTTATATTGCAGCCATTTGCTAAAATCATTTAAGTAAATTTTTCCTCATTAATGCACACACAGCACCCCATATTGACAGAAAAACACAGAATTGTTGACATTTTTGCAGATTTATTAAAA
>JAUMHI010000074.1:2625771-2636669 GCA_032359435.1 Enteromius unitaeniatus
GATTAGGAAAGCCACACACCTGTCTATATAAGACCTTACAGCTCACAATGCATAACAAAGAGTGAAACATTTCAGGGGGTCTCAATACTCTCCGTACCCACTGTATGTTTTGCCATATGGACTCATTATTTGAAGCAGTATTTCAACTAACTCTTATTTTACATGAACTAGATGTAGACTAGACACTCCAGAAATGTCTGATTAATCGTATTTGTATAAAATGTTTTTTCCAACCAATTTAAGATGACTTTGAAATGCTTGAATTATAGGCCTGTTTGAAGAAATCCTACCAACAATTTTGTACTATATTTTACTTTTCATTTTCTAACATTCCTTCTTTCAACCAGGACTATTCATGAAAACATTTTAATTCTGTTTTTTTCCCCTTCATGATACAGACCTTTGCTCGGTGCCAGGTAATGTGCCATTATTTCTTATTTCGGAAAACAACAAAATTGGAGAAGTAGTTACAGCACTCATTGTTGAGGATGGAGTGACGGCCACAATCGCTAGTCAAAATCCAGAGGGTTTCTTCGGCATCAGTGAAAATAATCTCATTGCTCTACTTGTGCTGGACTATGAGGTTAATATTTTATATTTTATAAAGTGTCTGGATTCGGGTCAGTCGATGCACTCTAAATTAATCATTTCAAAGACTGTTAGATGTAAAGTACAAAGTACATACTTAATATTTTAATGTCAATTCCATTTTACACCATATACATATTTTTCAATTAAATGAAGTGCTTTATGTTTGTAAAGACATGTCTCTTCATTCACGTTTTGTTTGCATAATATATGTGTGTATTCTGTGTATATTTATTATGCATATATAAGTATACACACATACGTACAATTTATGTATTGTTTTTGAAAATATTTACATGTATTTTACTTGTCTATATTTATATTCATATAATTTATTTTATAAATAATTCTGAAATATATACATGCTTGTATGCATATTTAAAATATACATCATAAATAAACACAGTACACATATTATTCAAACAAAAACTTTTCTTTTGAATGCAATTAATCATTTGACAGCATCAGTCCTAAGCTATTCTAGTTAAAAAACTGTAAAGTTGAGTTTAGTTTTAAAGGTGAAATTTTTATCTCAAGTAAATGAAAGCATTTTGATATTTCAAAGCAACCTTTTAATTCAGATCCATTTAAAATGCTTTACTGTATGTACCAATTAACAGACCTTGTATGCTATTTTCTTAGACATTTGACCCGAACAAACCTCATGAGGTGAATATTCAGTGTACAAAATCTGGCTCAACCACTGTAAGTAAACTATTTACATGGTTTTATTTAAATGAACCTTTTACTCAACCTCAGTTCTTATTTTAAGTTTTGTATGTTCAAGTCCTGCATGTTGTATTTTTTCTCTATGTTTAGACCACACTGAATGTGAAAATAGCCGTTGAGGATGTAAATGATAATCCTCCGGTGTTTCAACAGAGTCAATACACACTAAACGTTGATGAGGTACTTTTTTCTTAAACCTTTAATGTTTCTCACTGCTGCCCGCTGTATGTGATTCATTCTATTTCATCATGGCCAGTTTTTTAACATCTGAAAACGTATTGTTTTTTGTAGTTAACAAAAGTGGGTACCAGTGTTGGCCTAATCACAGCAACCGATCCTGATATAAATGATAGACTTTACTACCTGCTGGATTCCCCTGAGGTAAAATAACCTGCTTAGACAATAAAATCCCAAAGAATGTGCATAAAGTTAGTATACATTGTATTTCATGGTAAACACATTTGGGAATTATGTTCTTTTTTGGGATTCTAAAAGAGAATTCCCCTTGAATGTTCACAATTCACAATGTCGGCCTTTCTCTCTAAGGGAGAATTTGTATTGGAGGCCAGTTTCAATCCCAACATCCTGGTGAATACACTTCTGGACTATGACAAAGTTAAAGAAGTCACAATGACGCTACATGTGCAGGTGAGTTTACATGACCCAGCCAGGTTTAATGTCCAAAAGATGAATCTTTTTGTACAAAAAACTTTACTTTAATGACTTTTTCAGGACACACCGATTGGATCTGCAGCTGACGTCTCCCACACAGCCTCAACCACTGTTGTAGTCAGTATCTTAGACATTGACAATCGCCCACCGTGGTTCCAGCCATGTACAGAAAGCGTGTTTGGCACGAGCAAAGTGTGTGTGAGCTCTGGTTATTCTGGGAATATCAACATAAATGAGGTGGGTTTTCTATCCAATAGAGCTCTGAAGATGTATAAATATTTTATAGGTATGATTATTTCCACTTGCCCCAACAAACACCAACATTTCACATAGAACAGTATAATGTTGGCTAATGGATCTTGTTGGATGAGTTTGTTGATTAGCCAAATGTTGTGGATAGATCTAGAGTTAAAGTGTCAAATGAGCATTTGAATGTTGTACACCACAGACAGGTCCTTTGACCTTGAAGCCAAGTCCACTCTTGGCCATTGATGGTGACAAAGGCAGGAACGAGCCTATTGGTTACGCAATTCTTGCAGGTGAGATATTTCATTGTTCTTGTGCATTGAAATTAAGAATTTGGAGAAAAGTCACAAAGTTTTTACTTAGCATATTTTACATGTTTAGGAAATGAAGATATATTTAAAATCGACGGTGACACCGGAAGCATCACAATTCTAAAACCAGTGAATACGGCAGAAACAATTGTCCTTACAGTCATGGTAAGAGAGATGAAAATTGCATTTATAAAAAGGAAGCTATTGTTTTTGAATGATGCATGCAATCAAATCCTTCGTTTTAAAGCCACAGTCTTGTGTACATACAAATAAACAAATTTATTAGCATTGATGGTTCTTTGAAGTTCCTTCAATTCCATAAAAGGTTATTAAAACGTTCTTCACTCTTAAGAAAAAATGGCTCTTGTAGAAACCTTTTTTTAGGGAAGCAAATGTGAAACCCTTCTGGAACCATTATTTTTTAAAGTGTAATTCCTTTCCCAACCAGATTTCCCTTCTGTCTCCTTAGGCATTCCAGAAAGAGAATGCTGATCAGTTTGCCACCACTACAGTCATCCTGACGGTGGTGGTAGCCAGCCATTTCCCTCCAAAGTTTGTGAAGTCCAGCTATGAAGGCTTTATCTCAGAGGATGCTGGTGTGGACAGCCTGGTGCTGGAGAGCAAAACATCCAACAGACCCCTCAGAGTACAGGCTACAGATGAAGACTTTCCTAATGTAAGAACTCAATACTGCATTCAATTCAACATGCAGAATTAACTTGGACAGTGCATACAAAACACATAGAGCAGGATTAGTGAAAATTAGTATAAATAAATCAGAAAGAATCTTTACATGCTTTACACTTGCATGGACTGAATTGTTTTTTTGTAAAAGCATTTTTATAGCAATCATCACATTTAATTTACTAAGCACTCATTTTTCTGTTAACTCATGGATGGAATATTTTGAATTGTTTGCCACATCGTAAATCATTCTTTGCGTAAACAGTTGCATAAAAATCAATTTTCATAAATCATCACATTCTATTCATGAAATCATTTTTAAGTAAATGCATGGATTGAATTAAATAGTTTGGAAAATAATTTGTACATACATTGTTGAACTGAACTGATTTTTTTCTCCCAAAACTCTCACATTTCATTTATTCATTCCTTTAAAAATCTTGGGTAAACTTGTTCCACTAAATTAAATGTTCATAAAACCATTTTTACATATTTTTATTTTTACTGTGAACTGAATTGTTTGTTAAAATTAAGCATTCACTTGAATCGTCTTAAAGGGATAGTTCACCCAAAAATGAAAATTTGATGTTTATTTGCTTACCCTCAGGGCATCCAAGATGTAGGTGACTTTGTTTTCTCAGCAGAACACAAACAAAGATTTTTAACTTTAACCGTGGCAGTCTGGTAAACATCAAATTTTCATTTTTGCGTGAACTATCCCTTTAAAAACTACTTTGATTCACCATTGCAATAAATTCAATGTTCAAAAACCATTCTTATATAAAGTGTCACATTAAATTCAATATTTATAAAAATATTCAGTAAAATGTTGCATTAATCTTACACTCTTGTAATACATTCTTACTGAGTTTAATGATTCAGAAGGAAATGAAATTGAAATGTTTTTAAAACAATTTTTAGTAAATTGTCACATTCGATGTCTGTAAAACCCCAAATACATAAATTCTTGTATCGAAATGAATATCATATAAAATAATTTTTATGTAAGCACACACTGAATTAAATCATTTGTAAAACCACTGTTGGATTCTTTACATTGTTAGAGCTTACATCAGAATGTTTTTAATTTTGTTTGCTGAATGATGCCTATTATTGTAATATTACTGGTGTGAAGAGCTGGATTTCTTTCTTTGTAGGGCTATAATTCTAACCTCAGATTTGAGATTGTTGACGGCACGGACTTCTCAATCACTCCAGAGGGTTTCATACTCATGGCGAAGACGGTTTCCCCAGGCACTGTAAATTTAGACGTAAGAACTTTAATATTTCATACAACATTTTAATGTACTTTAGACATTAGACACTAACTGTTGGTGTGTGTTTTGAAACATTTACGACCATATTATCCATCGTGACTCAGATGCGGGTGGTTGACACAATCATAGATGACTCAGACACCGCCTCTCTCACGGTTGAGGTCACACCAGGTAAGATCAGACCAATGCTGCACGCTGTGAAGACACCACCTAAATACGCCATGATACCAATCAGACATAATCCAATCAGGAATAATCAGAAGAGTGGGCTAATCTGGGTACTTTCTGGACATTATAGCTTTCAGCCAACAGTTTGAGCTTGACTGATCTACACATCAATCCATTTTCAATTGAAGCCGCTTAATTTGGCCCTTAAATTGAATTTTCAAATGATTCAGTTGAATCAGCCAACAGCAAGCTCTTGACTGGTGACCCTGTTTTTTCTTCAGGGGTTCCCACTACCACTCCTGCCACAACTATCATGACTTCTCCCATTATAACAACAGAAAGCACTGCTAACACAAAGCTAACAGACATCAGTACCGCCACCTCGCACTCAGGCATCACCAAAACTACGCACCCCATCACAGGTACACTTCCGCTATGCTAACTAGCATGCTAAATCTTCTGGTGAGCTGTGTCGCATGCCATTTTTGAAATGATATACTATCATAGCACCCTATAAAATATTCACGAATCTAGCACTGTGCCAATCACATAAGATTTGTTCAAGGTTTCATGCTTTAGGCTACTGATACTTTGGATACTGGCTATAGAGAGCTGCAGTGATGACTTTAGCATCGCTCTAGTTCACTCTGGATTTTTTCATTTGCATTTGGATCATTGCAGGAAATAAGATCTGTGGTTTTCGCTTCATACATGTTTTGTTCACACAAATTAACACAATTCTGAAGCCTAAACACAATCAGCACAAGTAAAAAGCTAATGTTGCATGATTTCAATATCACTGCCATTAAAGGAACACGCCGCTATTTTTAAAAATAGGCTTATTTTCTAACTCCCCTAGAGTTAAACAGTTGAGTTTTAACGTTTTAAATCCACTCAGCCAATCTCCGGGTCTGGCGGTAGCACTTTTAGCTGCAGCTTATCATTGAATCTGATAAGACTGTTAGCATTTCGCTCAATAATTATCAAACAGTTTTGATATGTTTTCTATTTAATATTTGACTCTTGACTGGATGCAGCAGGCACAATAATATTACACAGTGCATGAAAATGGTTAAATAGTTTTAAATAGGGAAAATATCGAAACTCTTAGAGATGCTAATGGTCTAATCAGATTCAATGATCTATGCTAAGCTGCAGTTAAAAGTGCTCCGCCAGACCCAGAGATCAGCTGAATGGATTCAAAAACGGTAAAACTGTCAACTGTTTAACTCTAGAGGAGTTGGAAAATGAGCCTGTTTTTAGTTGCACGTTCCTTTAAGCTTCTGACAACTTTCAATTCTTTATTTACAAGTAGTTTTACCTGAAAGCTTGAGTTATACCTCTGCAACTGACTTTTTTTTTAAGCCAAGTAAAAAGCTTCTCATAAATCACAACGTGGTATTAATGTTTAAAGTACTTTTACGCTGAATAAAATTTGAAAATATCTTAACCACAGAACTTATTTCAGGCATTGCACCCAAAATCCTTTCAAAAAATCCAATGACTTTGGGACGATGGAATCAGAAGTGCTAAAATGCTAACTTGTTTCTGGGTTTTGGCCTATAAAAATAGTGAACGTCATCCCTGCAGCACTATATATGGGTGTTCACTAATATTTGTGAAAACATAATAAGCATGTGATTCAAAATAAATTAAGCTGTTAAATTCCAGTAAATTACAGCCATTTGTTTGTATCGTTCTAGTAAGCTCACTTTTTCTTTCCTCTTGTGTGCTCCAGGGGGACAGCTGGTGAAAACGGGTGAGTTTAGTTCGGGTGATATGGCGGCTGTAGGGGCCTCTCTGGCGGTTGTTATCGTTCTCTGCTTGGTCTGCATTGGACTGATGGTGCACCGCATCAAGGGCCATAACGCAGACTGGAAGAAGCTCTCTGAGGCTAGCGTCTTCCGGAGCACAGTAAGAAAACTGATATGATTGAGCATCAAACAAATAAGTCCTAGGGATGTTCTAGTTAGGTTGAGAATGATTTTACGACTAGTAAATCATCATACTGATTTAAAACATTCATAAAAACACTTTGCATATACAGTAAATGGTTACATTGAATTTGATGTATTTATACTGAATCGAATTCTCAGGTAATTGGTCATTCAAACCATTACTTCAGGTGAACTATTCCATTAATGTTAATGCTTTCTACATCTTGACAATATTGCTGAGAATTTCATTCCCTCTGCAGCTCGGTGGAGGCTCGGGTGGTCCTAAAGAGGGTGTGCAGTACAGCAACGAGGGCTTCCAGCATGATGATGATTCTGGGAGTATGAACAGCAAGTTAGCTGCAGACCTGGAGAACAAACTGGAGTCCGGACTCAAGCCACAGCAGAGACGCGGGTCAGAGCAGAAGATGACGACCCCCAGCGCTGTTCTCCAGACCACCAGCACCCCTCCACCCGACACCAGCAGCCTGGCAGAAACCATCGACAGCGAGAAGGAAGTCAAACCAATCCTGACCAAAGAGAGACGTAATGAGGAAGGCTACAAAGCGGTTTGGTTCAAGCAAGATATCGACCCCAACTCCAAAGAGGAAGTGGTGATCATTCCCGACCCCGGTGAAGTGGACGGAGACCAAGAGGAAGATTATGACAGCGAGGGTGAAAACAGGCATGACGTGGATTCTGATGATGAGGAAGGAATGTCAGCAGATTTGTAGACTTTTTCTCCACAAGGACTTGAGTTGAGCTCAAATGTTAGACACTTTACAGTAGGAGCTTTAAAAGTTAGATCATTTATGTGTTAAAACTTTTTCAGAAATGGTTCCCTTTGTCGTATTCTTTACTAGGGCTGGTTATTGTTTTAAATTTTTCCATACCGATACAGATAACCGATATCCCATAACCGATACGATACCATGGTCTCATGTATCTAGACATTCAGTCGTCAGTCAAATACATGGTAGTGTTCATTGGTCTAAAAAAATGATATCTTGACTTTGAAATCGTTTCTAAACAGTACTTTTTTTGATGATGAGGAAGAACTGACGTCAGATTTGTAGATTGTTTCTCCAGTGCAAAACACAAGGACTTAAGTTGAGCTAAATGTTTAGTACAGT
Source organism: Enteromius unitaeniatus (assembly GCA_032359435.1). Taxonomy (NCBI): domain Eukaryota; kingdom Metazoa; phylum Chordata; class Actinopteri; order Cypriniformes; family Cyprinidae; genus Enteromius; species Enteromius unitaeniatus. The sequence continues at coordinate 2,633,514 of JAUMHI010000074.1, forward strand.
ATGAACTTTAGAAGATCTAGTTTTGTGTTCTAAAGTTTTTACAAATGTTTTGCTTTGTCAAATTCTAGGCTAGGTATCATTTAAAAAATATTCCGATATAACCGATATCGATCTTTACTTCAATATCAGTACTTAAATTTTTTGATACCAGTTTTAAAATAAATAACATTATCTCAGTTTTTCAACTTGTTGACGTTGACACAGACTCAAAGACTTCAACTGCACAAAGGAACAGAATGTAATACAATAAAACAATGTAGTACAGTTCAAATAGTTTTCAGTTTACACATCTGTTAGGCTGGTATTAATGATGTTTTTGGTACTCGATGGGTCGGTGCCTAAAAAGTGTTGAAGCCCTGTTCCTTACTGTTATTAATAGGTTTGTAAATATGGTAAACAAAATGAATACAATTTTCACTTTCTAGCATGAAAGGTGAACCTAAAATCAAAATTGACCCTGTTTGCTTTCTAAATAGATGTTCTCATTTTTGTTGTGAACAATTCATCAGTGCACAAATATTTTTTTTTCATATTGCTCAGAAATACATCCGATTTTGAAGAGAAATGCATTTCTTGTTGACTAATGCTGTGTACAAAACACTTTTATTAATAGTAAATTAAAATATTTTTGTATACAATCTATTCTTTGTAGGAATCAGTTTACTGTAAACATAGAAATAAAAAACTAATAATCACTAAAACCGGTGTGATTTATTGTCACCAAGCATAATTGCAAACTAAGTCTGTTTGTTTGTTTTGCTAAATTAAGCTCTTGATTTGCTTATAGTTCATTGTATATAACACAGGGATCAAATTAAAGCATTTTAACCCTGAAATCGCTGATAATTTGTGGCCTGTATAATGAGACCGTTGCTATACCAACCTTATGGCGTGAACTATTTATTTGTGTTTGTGATGTTGCAGTGGACTGCTGCCCTTTCTCATAATCATGCACAATCATAAATTCTTCTATAACAGCTTAGATATGTTTTAATGATTAACCTGAGAACTATGACCTGTCATGCTGTATTATTATATATGAATGCTGTATTATTAGCTTGCATGCTATTATAGACTGCAATCAATACAACAAAGAAACATACTGGAATCATCTTTACAAATGAGTCTGGTCAAACAAGCTGGTTTGTCTGACAAAAGCTGGTCATATTTCACAACCCCAAAGCAAGAAATACTTAGTTTAAAGAAAATATATTTGTTGTTTTTTTGAACCAATAATCCTAACCTTTTGCACTGACCTCAGATTAATTAAATGAAATACTAAGTGGCTCACTCACTGATACTTTTATCTCAAGATGTTCCTCACCAAATGTTCCTTTGTTGTTGCTATTATATAATATCAAGGACTATAGCATATAGTATTAGATTTTATAAAGAGGATTTTCTTCAGAAACTAACAAGTGCTGTCAAGCAATCTCGGTCTGGGGACAAAAAAGTTCTCAGAAGTGAACTAATTAGCAAGTCTGCTCCTTATAAAACAAACACACAAAAAAGGAAATAAAAATACCTGTTTTAATAACCACATTCTCATTTTTTATTTGGTTTAATTTGATGTACTAAAATGAAAAAAAAAAAAATAAATTTAAGAATAGCATAAATGAAATAACAAAAAAATAAAGAAATGAAAATATAAACTGAATGAGAACGAGAATTTCAAAACATCTCAGTTAAACATTTGCAGAATTCAACAAACTGCAGTCAAATCTGTAAATTTTACACGTTGATTAGTCGCCCTCTACTGGAGAAATGAACAACATGAAAAATACAATAAATAAATGATGACTGGAGTTTTTGTCATATACCCCAACATCTGAGTACACCCCCAAAACCCAGCATTAACACGGAGGTTCAACATCCTCATCCTCGCGATGAGACCCCTGTTGATGCTGGAGGAGGAGAAGGAGGAGAGGAGGAAGAAGGAGGAGGAGGAGAGGAGGAAGGAGGAGGAAGAGGAGGAAGGAGGAGGAGGAGGAGAGGAGGCAAAGAAGAAGGAGGAGGAGGAGGAAGGAAGAGGAGGAAGGAGGAGGAGGAGAGGAGGAAGGAGGAAGAGGAGGAGGAGGAGAGGAGGAGGAAGGAGGAGATGAAGAAGAAGGAGGAGGAGAAGGAGAGGAGGAAGGAATAGGAGGAGGAGAGGAGGCAAAGAAGAAGGAGGAGGAGGAGAGGAAGGAGGCAGAGAGGGTTGAAGAGAAAAGAAAGAGTAAGAAGTGGTGGCGGAGGCTAAGATCAGTTATAAAGAATTAATGTCCTCATGAGAAGGAACCCAAAAGGCAAACCTGGTGTTCTTCTGTTTTGTTTCAGATTGTCTCATAAGACTCTTTGTGTCTTGCGGGCTGCAGCGGGAGGCGCTTCCATCCCTCCTCTCGTCTTTGCGTCTTGCAGGGCGAGCAAGCCTCGTGTAGCGTCTTGCGCCTTGGCTTGAGGAAGCAGTATTTGCGTCTGGCGGTGCTGCTTCCGGAGGGATGTGTCAATCTCAGAGATACCCGTCTCAGCAACACCGGTCTCCAAGTTTCCTAGAACCAGAGCCTGTCAAAAGCTGCCCAAGAGGTTTAAAAGCCAGAAATCATCTGTCCCACTGAAAGAGGTTCCTGCTATGGCAGCCACAGAGGGTGATGTCATTGATACCTGGTCTAAAGCTCCAAATCTGAAATTGTCAATAAAATGTATTTTTTTTGTAATTTAGCAGATGCTTCTTTCCAAAGCAAATGTGGAATATCAAAAACTATTTATCACACAAGTCTTAATTCTCACAGGACCAAAATGGCAAATTTCAGTCAGAGGTAAATAGAAGTTAGAAGAGAAAATGCAGGCAAGGTTTTAATAGCATTATTTACATGAAGTGCCTTTTGGCATCAAGAAAGAGAGAGAACACGATATCGATAAAGCGTCCCCGACTACCTCTGCATCAAGACACACAGATAACATTCTGACCACAAATGTGTTTACACCTGTCTTTTCAATGTGCATGTGAACAACATTGTGTTTCAGAACAGGTGATTTCAAAACTACTGTAAACTCTCGAAACCGTTCCCACGACTGAAACTCATTTCTCTGCATTTCTCACATTTTTCTGCATTTGTGTCACCTGATAATGTTTGGGTTCACCTGACAATCTTGAGCTTTAAAAGACACCTGATCTTC
>JAUMHI010000074.1:2636769-2682893 GCA_032359435.1 Enteromius unitaeniatus
AACGTCTGTTTAATTTTAAATGGCGCTACCCAGTTGTCTGTTAAAGATCTGGAAAGCATCTGCTGTCTAAAAAAATGTTTGGCAGACGTCTCACAGATGTCAGTTTTACATACATTCGAAATCATAAACATCTTAAAGACATCTTATAGACGTCTATTTGACATCTAAAAAGAGACGTCCAATAGGATGTATTGCAGATGAGCAAACAACCTAAATAATAAGTCTTGCAGATGTAAGTGCAGACGTCAAATAGACGTCTCCGAGATGTACTTGTGCTATCAGGGTTGCTTGCTATTTGCAATCACGTGACCACTGACAAACTTTTTAGATAATGTCGTAAACACAATAAAAACAAAAAATACCGCCTTTTACTGTCGTCTAAAAACCACATTCACCTTGGTGTAAAATCAGCAGTGTATGTGTGTATTATACTCGTATATACTCGCACATGGATGTCTCTGAAAAAGCATTTCTGTTTTATAGACATTTTATAGAGCCTATGCTGGTATAGCTTTTGAAGATTGGAGCCTGGTTTAAGCTGGTCCTAACCTGCAAATCACATTCATGCTTCAAAACCTACCTAACGTTAACCAGCATATGCTGTTTGTTTATCAAGCCGTCTTTACATAGTTAACCTGCCTGAAACTTAACTTAAAGGAATAGCTCACCAAAAAATGAAAATTGTGTCATCACTAAATTATCCTCAACCAAACAGTTGACGGTAGCCACTGACTACCATAGTAGGGTTTTTTCCCCCCATACTATGCAAGTTAATGGAATTCCTCTTGTGTGTTCAACAGAATAAAAAATGCACAACTTGAGAGTGAATAAATTATGACAGAAGTTTCTTTTTTGGCTCAACTATCCTTTCAAGTTCATCACATCCAGCAGGAAGCTACTTACATATTAAACAGGTGAACACCATGAAATAAAAGATTCCTAAACTTAATAATAATACATATTGCCAACCAAACAGTTGTATTATATTAAAACAGTCTGTATTTAAAGCCCTAAGGACTAATCCGACCTAAAACGGATTTGCAAACCACAAGGTTTGTTTCAGATCCAGCTTGAATGACCTGCTGATGTCTGTTTTGTGCCCATCTGTTGTTCCTGTGGTTTAATTGTAATGGACACACAATCAAACAGCTTTTCTCTTTCTCTCTCTCGGCTCTTGATGTTTTTGATGAATCTAAACAGGTCACTGTAATCAGCACAAAATCAAAAGCATCAAATGACATTAGACCAGCCTTTCAGGCTAAATGAGTTCCTCTTTGTAGTATAATTTTGTTGTAGATGACACAATATCTTACATTCAGCAGAGCTCTATAAGTCTATGTGTTAGATAGATGGATAGATGTAGCGCTGGATGAATCCTCAGGCATTATGTGATCATACAGTCACGTCACTCACTTTCCATATGTCGTTTAGGAGTGGGTGGTCTGGTTGTGTATAGAGAGGGTGTTTTGTGAGAACAAAGGGTTTTTCAGCAACACCTGTTCTGCTACATCAAAAACCATGTCTCTAAATCACTTTGAATTCATCAGGCAGGATCGGGTTAGTGTCCTGGCTCAAAGCAGACTCACATGAAAGCTGACGCATAAAAGGAAATGAGCTGTGTCTCACAGACTTTGCCTGTGGTTTATTCTAGGTAGTTTCACCATTCAAGTTAAAATTAAACCTGGTACTACTAGTATTACACATTCAAGCAAAGACAAAGTTAGACAAGTTTGGGCCTATCTGTAGTTGCTTTTAGAGTTGAACTTTCACATCTCCTCACTTGTTAAAAAGGCTTGTGACAGGCGAGAACATTTTGACCGCAAATGTGTCATCATCTGTAATGCTGTTGCAGGAGCTGAATGAATGAGTGATAGATCTGAGGCAGTTTGGACAAAATGACAATTGATTGATTCCAAATGTGTCTGAAAAAATTATACCAGAAGCACCATTTCTGTAGAGATGATAAGTGTTTGCAGGGAGGTGTATGTTGGATGAATTCTCTGTGACCTGATTTGACATAATGTTGAGTTACCTCAGATAAACCTCAGATAATTGGATTTAAAGGGTTACTCCACCCATAAATACATTTTTATTAATGAATCACTTATCCCCATGTCGTCCAAACCCTTATAAGCTTTGTTCGTCTTAAGAGCATAATTAAAGATATTTTGGACGAAAATGTGATGCACAATCATTTTTTACAAGCAAGCTGGCTGATTCCGATACCCATTTCTGATTTTTTTTTAAGAAAGGATGAAAGTATACATAAACAAGATGTTTCTTTGGCATTTAACAGGACAGACTGTCTTTTGGCTATTGTAAACAATAACTGTAACTATTTGAAATTAATGGCAGCAACTGCGCAGTAAGTACATTTAATACAAACATAGATGGTACTGACATCAGCATTTAGCTTTTATTTTTAAATTGGGTTGAAACTACGTAAAACTGTTCTTAAACTGCAAGAGCACTTTGCAGCACTTTGACCTCAGTGCAGTAATATCATCACTCCTTGGTTGTATTGACGGAAGTGAAAGGAAGAGGGAGATATTTCAGGAGTGATGATATTACTGCACCAAGGTCGAAGTGCTCTTTTTTTATCCACTTAAAAAATCACCACGTTTTATTTTGTGTCACCTTACTTATTCGTGTAACTAGTCTTTAAATAGGGAAACGTGGAAGTGTTTGGTGGCTTCTAAATTACTCCCTGTTTGGATCCTAAGGAATGAGTGGAGTTCTCCTTTAAAGGGAAGAGGGAAGTTACGATCCAAACAACACAATCAACACACATTCAACAGTCTAAACAAAGATGTTACTTAATCAGCATTCAGCATTTGTTTTCTTTTTTTAAATTTGGTATAAAGAAAAAAGGTCTTATACCAGTGAATCTAAATTAAACCAAAATATGCTATACATAAATTACTCCAAAATCCAATAATGTTTAGTGCATAGAGTTAAACAAAGACACAGCAGGTGCTTTTTAAATCAAGTTAAGTCTATGTCATTTTAAGGTTAAATTAAAAATCACCCAGTACAGAATTGACATTTACTTCTGGATTTTCACAAGTGCATGCAAGTTCTTCTTTACTAAAAGACGCTGTCACAAGTTAGATACAGTTACACAAGTTAGAACACAGCTGATACAGAACAGCATACACAGTTTGTGTTTAGTGGATATTCTCCAAAATGGTGACGCGGAGAGACACAGAGAAGATTAAATGTTAAATAAAGTTATTTTTATTCTGGTTGCATACAAAAGGTATTTTGACAAATCACAAAGACACACATTGTGTTACAGTAGGTATATAATGTGACCTGTGTGTTCCAAGCCCCCTTTATAAAAAATGCCCTCGATGCCCTTTAATTCCCTTGAGCTATTTTAAATGTCATATTGTGCAACAGCTCTTCACCGCTGGAAAAACACAACATATGTGTGACGGTGACATATAGCTCAGTCATACAGCATTGTTTGGAATCAATAGCAATTTAAAAATAACACTGACATAGTTGTTTGGTGAAAGTGCTGATGTGTTTTAGGAAACGCCAGCTCTGTGAGGAGTCACCAGGGTTTTAATCTCAGATTTGGGCTAAAACAGCTGCAATCAAATTAACTGAGAAGAAATTCTTCACATGATGTGTTGTTTCTGTGTTCACTTAACCAAATGAATGCTCAGATTAGACTGAACACTAGAAGCACTGCATCTGAACCAGATTTTAGACATAAGGATGTAGTTTCTGTACATTTAGTATTATATATTTTGAATATTCAGTCTTTCATCATTCTTTTCTACTTTTTTCCATCCTTATCTCTTGCTATTTTTCATCTCTTGGTTTTCACTTAACTTTCTTTCTTTCTTTCTTTCTTTCTTTCCTCCCACTTTTTGTCTATTTTCCCTACCTGAGCAGCCCAGTATGTTATCTAACAGAACCCAGCGTGTAGGAGGGGATTACATCCATGTGCTTATGAATATCATCTCATCGTGGATGGTGCATAGCAGAAGAGCTCTTCTCTTGTCCTCTGCTGCAGGTGGAGATCAGAACTTGTGTGAAATGTGGTGAACTTTGACCTCACAGGAACTAGGACAAAGTTTGCCGTGTCCTTTCACACAACATTCCATAGGAATAATTCAGTAAATCTTTCTGAACTTACTTTCTTCAGTTAAAGTAACACTCAAACAGAGCATCTCTGAGTCATATTAGAAAAAAATCTTGTATTTATCCAAAGGTTTTAGTTTTGGGTTGTAATTCTCTTTAGATGCTCTACAGTAATTAAAATCTAATTGCCTGGAAACAATCATTTTGGCATATATACAGACAAGAATTACAATTTTGGTGGAAATGACCTGTCATAATGTTGCAATGCAAAAAATATATCTTTATACAGAAATATAATATTTGTATTTTTACTTTTTAAAATATTGGGCTTGAAACATGGCAGTGTTGTTTTAATATTATTTCTATAAAATTATAGTATGTATTAATATTTAATAATTTTTATTTTTCTATTTTACATTTTTATGTTATGGCTACCAAATCAATTAATCATAATTAATCATATCCAGAATAAAAGTTTGTGTTTACATACTACAATGTTGTGTGTACTGTGTATATTTATATATATGCTAGTATATTTTTTATAATCTTTGGCAGGCATTTTATATTTACATTTTTATTTTATATTTTAATATTTACATTTTAGCACTTTAAGCAAATTTTACCTTTTTTTAAATATATTTTTTAATAGAATATTTGCATTTAGATTTAATTTATTTTTATTTCAATTTCAGTACTTTTAGTAGATCAAATTCAACATCTTACAGTTAGCTGCCAAACCATAATTTCTCATTTTTATTTCCTCATCTAATATTTAGATAATTTTTTTTTGTCAGTTACCCAAAATGTTTTCAGTAGTTTTAGATTCTACCTGATTGGTACAAGTATTTGGTTTTCTTGCCTGTACACTTTACCAGTCCATTTCATGATCAAACTAGATATTTGAATCCAATTACCTATGTATTTAAACAGCTGGTGACAGTTGAGCCACCAATGAACGCTATAAAGTTTGCATTTCACTGAATTGAAACAGAAATGCAGTTGCATTTGTATGTGTGTGTAACAAGCTCATATTTGAGCCGATGCCTGGATGTAGCCCCTGCATAGCGTAGTGAGCGTGGCGTGGGCCTCGCTCCACCCGTCTTTATGTAAAGCCTGAGTGGGAGGGAAGCCTGATCCGCTCTTCTGTTCCAGAGTTAGATGGGTACTGCAGAAACGCAGTGATGACTTAGTCCAATTTTGAACAAAACCACCCACTCTGACGATACAACGCAGAAAAACTCCCGTCATACTCTCCTTCAGCACTTTGACCCTTTATGTTTGAAGATGCAATCATAACAAACCTTCCTCCCCAAGTAGAAGCGTATTACGTAATAGCATCGTGCAAGGTGCGATTTGAATTTATGTGCACTGACTTCCTGCAGTGGTTCCCTTGAACTACCAATAGATGGTGACACACTCCTGTCCTAACCTGGACCAGTTGAAGAACATGTTGCGGGGGAGGTGTTAGAGAGAGAAGACCTGATAAAAGTGTGTGTTTGAACGTGAACGAATCAGTTGGGCTGGCTCAGCAGGAGAGGGGCGGTAAAGCTCTCTGTGTGAGGAGCAGGTAGCTACACGTCTAGGACTCCTACACCTGTTTGACACTTCCTGGATTGCATGCCCATGCCTGGATCAAGTGGAGAAAGTGAAACAAAAGAGAGAGAGAGTTGCAGTAGATGAGCTGCGAAGGAGGAGGAAGTCGACTGGCTGCACCTCATGGATGAGAAAAGCAGAGACGTTATCTGTCAAAGCCGTACCCGCACTTCGAGATCTACTTCCTGGTGCTGTGTTGTTTTGCAAGATTGCCTGACTAAGACGTACTGAAGTAAACTGCATGTGGAGAGCGCTTCCACTTCTGACCCTCGGCTTCAAAAGTTTCCCTTATGGAGGCTTTGATGGACTGGCTTCCATCCGTTGTGTCTGATGTTTTGACGGGTGAAGTGAGGTTGCACATCTGAGATGGAGCAGTCGAATTGGCATCCTGAGGGCGAGGTGGAGGGGCTTTCCCGACCCCTGGAGGCTCTCCTGGACGGCGAAGAACCCGGAGGTCCAGATTCAGCCTCCTCGTCTTGTTCAGACCTGTCCATCACAACCCCTGCAGCTCAACCTTGTCCCAACAACACCAAGGGCTTCTCTGGACTGCGCATCTTTGGTAGAAGGTGGGTGAGATGTTTTAGCTCTAGTATGGACTCCAAACTTTAAGGCTGTGCAAAAGGAAAGTGTTTTTGAATCATCTTGTGTCTTTATTTTACTTGACTCCAAACATTCGTGCATGGAACAGCATATCTAAAGTTAGAAATTCTGCCTTTTTTGATTTTTGCATTTTGCTTTTTACATTTTATTTATTGGTTATTTTATATTATATACTGTTTTATTACTTTATCATTTTATTTATAGGGGATTTTACTTTTATTTTATATTATGGACTTTCCACTTTTTTGACCAACTCGTAAAGCCAAAAGTGTAAATTTTGTTAAATTTATCGGCTATTTTATTTCTTTTTTTTAACTTACACAAATAAGGCCAAATGAAATATATGTTTTTGGAACTTGTGGTGTCTCTTCTCTGTCATTAAGTGAAACATTTGTGACTGAAACCACACGTCTAAAGTTTATTTGCAATTTAAACTTGCGTTTTGCTTGGACTAGACCTGTGGTGGAAGGCACCACCTGATGCCCTGGGGTCACGAAATCCATGACTCTCCTCCTTTCTAGGAAGCACTTTGTGAAGCACTTTCCTAAATTCTTCATTGTTTCTGCTTAAAAAACCTTAACATCCTAACTCCCATGACATTACCTCGGTTTATTTTAAAGACGTGAGCTTTCGAATTTCATCAGGCATCTAAATTAATCCTACGATCTCCTGTGGTTCCCTGGAAATAGATGCCTTTAATGGATTAGAGAAGCAATTAATTACGCACTATAATTGTCCGACCTGTTGGGAGAACAGCGTATACCTGTGCTCCGCACTCCTGACCTCATGCACCTCGACTTGACGTAGATCTGTGTGATTTCATCTGGTTTTACCTTGTGTGTGTATCTGCGAAAGACAAGGCTTTACTAATATGAGGATGTGAAATAGCAGAGAAAAACAGAAGTGCGATTCTTTTTTAATCTTTTCATCTCATCTTTTCACAACTGATAATTCTAATATGGTTTGCATTTTTGCATTGTCCACCATTGTCCTCTTATAAAGTTAATAAAGTTAGAGGTTTTTATTGTAGAACACTGAAAAGGTTTAGTGGGTTTAGACAGCTAGATAACTAGCTCAACCCAAAAAACTAGCCTGTATTGACCTCCAAATAAAGACTTTTTCTTAGTGCCTCAGTGAATATTTAAATAACTGGAAGAACGTTTTCACTGTAAAGAAGCTTCTGTCCAATTGAAATGTTACATTGATGTTAAAAGTTCTTTATGGATCCATCATTGCCAAATAAGAATCTAGACACAATCTTCACAAACATCTTGACCTGCAAGGCCAACTAGAATTTTTTTTTTTTGCAGATCTTGCTTTTCTGCTTTCCACTATATGAAAAACTTGATTAGAGCAGTAAAGTATCCAATCAGATGCATCACATTCCTCCAGCTGGAAACAGATCGTGTAAAAGTGTGAGTCTGGAATGTTTTGCAGGTTTTACGGTTGGCGTTCTTTGCACTGCAGACAATGGAAGTTCCCTTGCTCTATTTTCGAGCATGAAAAACCAGTTTTTCCAAGTGAGAGTTTAAGAAAAATTCACCTATAGTCTGGTTCTGTGAGGGGTTCAGTCACTCATGCATGCAATTCAGTTTTTGAATTTGCTTTTGTTGATAATGGTTCTTACGGCAACTAAAATTCTAACCTTAAGTTAGAATTATGTTACCTTATGTTCTTCTAAACCTGCATAACTTTTTGGTTTTTGGTTCACAAAGTGAAAGTTCACTGTATGCACAATGCAGTATTATATGTAAAAAAAAAAGAATAAAAGAAAATTATTGATTGATATATATAGTAGTGCTGCTGAACAATGATTAATCACACTTAATTGTATCTGAAATAAAAGTTTTTGTTAATATTGTGTACATTTCTTATTTATATATATAAAGACACACAAATGTGAGTGTTAAGTTATTATTTTTAGTTAATATTTGTAACCAAATAAATGCACAAGAGGTATAGAGCTTCAATGAAATAACGAAATACCGATTTTAAAATGATAGAAATCAGTCAAACATAGAAACTTTATGCTGTTAATTTTCCCAAATAAATGACCATTTCTCCATCATCCAGTCCTTCAAGATGTGTGTGCGTGTGTGTTTGTGTGTGTATTTGTACTCCACCTGTTCTCTGTGCTGATGAGGCACCTGTTCGCGGCTGTGTTGATGTGTGTAATCTGATAATGCCATACACGACTAGGACACCTGAGGCACACAGGTTGTGTATCACTGTGGTACAGAGAGTTCAGACCAGATTCCTCAGGGCCAGGAAGACCTGCGCATCCAAACAGCTGGTAAATGTGCCGATTGCATCAAAGAAAAGCTTTTTTTCAGGTCATGGGTAGACACAGGTTTCCTTGAACACTCTTACACCCTGTGGCCCTTCTCGCACGACTTCATTTGCATAGCTTCACTGTTCCGCCCCGTGGAGGAACAGGCCCATTTCTGTTGCTATCTTTAAAGTCTCATTCTATGCTGGAGCTAAGTATGGATCAGGGTCAGAGTCTCAGGGTGGGCTAATGGAGATCTAAAGGCTTATGTGGGTGAAAGTGAATGTGGATGTTTTTTTTTTTCTGTGTAGTACCAGCATTGAATACGGCGAGTGTAAATGCCGGTTCACACCAACAATTGCTATAATGCTAACTACAGTATATGAGTTTTCACACCAACTCAAAATAACTTTATTACAAGTGTGTGCTGCAATTGCAACTTTAATACAAGTGTGTCATCTGACTCATATACCTTTTAAAGACATATGTGTTTTTTTCTTTTTTTAATCATTCATCAGCTTAAAAAAAACATTTTGGAAGTGGTTTCCAACAATCATTCCTCAGGGTAAGTGTTGTTATAGCCTATTTGTGGTAGGGATCCTGCTATTGTTTTACAATTAAAACCTTTTTAAAAACTGTATCATTGTAGTTGTTCTAGGTGTGAACAGGCCCTGGGTCTGGTGGTGAAATGCGGGAAGGGCTTAACATGTGATTTATTGAATATTACTTACAATTTCAGCTATCAATGATTGTGAAAGCACGACCTTCAAGATAAAAACAATTATAATGCCGCATTCCTCTGCTCTACAGCGGTACGCTTCTGGCGTGCCATAAAAGCCCATAATTAATGTCCATATCAGTCAAATCATTTAAGTGACTATAGTAAAATGAAAAAGGATTATTAAAAGCGTATTAGGCCGTGAAGGAGTACTTACACACTTCCTCAGTGTACTTTATTCGCGCACGCTCAGAGACTGAGGGAAACTAAAACAACCAAAATATAGTTATATATCTTAAAGTCACCGTATGTTACTCTGAACAAAACAAAACAAAAACTTACATAAGATTAGGCTATTTAGGTTTCTGTAGGCTACTTGTGTCCTATTGATAGTAATTTGCGTCTTTGTTTGCTGTTTACTTTACAACATTTGAGGATTTTGTGGTATCAAAATTAAGAATTGTGAAATTTCAATGAGAACTAATTTGGGTTTCTTTAATTTTCCTCATAATTGAGCAGCTCTATGAATTCTGTGAATCTCTGGAATTTGAAACAGGCTCTAAAAATAACCACCGCAATGCTGCCATCCAAAAACATGTACAGTGCAGAAACACCCGGTAAATGTTGTCTTCCTGTTTAGGAAGCACACTCTTGCGAGATTCAATGTGACTGTGGTTTTACCATTGTGGTGGAGCAAGTGCAAACTTATTTTGATTTTCGATTTTGGAGAACAACCATGGAGTGAAACTAGGGATGTGACAAAATCAGGGATTTTCGTGCATGTGATCATCAGTGGGATGCTGTGGATCTTGACATGTTTGCATTTACAAAATGTTGCGAAAGCAGATGACATTCTGCAAATATCCTTTGTCAATATTTGTGTTATCATTACATACAGCTGTTATCACACATTCACATACCCCTTGCAGAATCCTTAAAATATAGACTAGTTTCTTATATAATAATAATAATAATAATAATAATAATGTATTTAGTGATGCATTACATAATGTGTATATTTATATATATATATGTATGTATGTATATATAGGCCAAAAATACTGCTTTTGAAAAAAATAAAATAAAACAAACTACAAATGGTCAACAGAATGTAAAGAAACTAAACATAACATTTGAACAAATTAATTTGTGTACATTCAATTAATATTTGTAGTATTAAATTAAAAAATATAGATCTGAACACCTTTAGTGGTTGTCCATTTGTTTAATGGATGATCTCAGTGTTTCCTATCCAGCAGGTGGTGGCATTGCCATCCTTTTCCTCTTTGCGATGTTTATCCAGGGGAAAAATATAAAGGAGTAATGATGCTGAAAAATCAGTTTGCATCACAGGAATAAATTACATTTAAAAAAAACTATAAAAATAGGCAACAGTTATTAAATTGTACAATTTTACAATAATACTGTTTTACTGATGAAATACATGCAGCCTTGGTAAGCATAATAGACTTAAAAAAAAATTGAAAGACTATCAATTGTTTTTTTGCAGGATTTAAACCCAGTTATCAGGCTAACCCTGTAACAATTAGGCTCTATTATCGTTGTATTATATATATTTTTATAGAGAATAGAGAAACTGAATTTTAGGTGCACACAAATTCAGAATTGAGCTATTTACTTTCTTGATTCCCATGCTCTCAATGCCTCTGATTCTTCGGTTTACATAATTTCAAACATAATTCCATTTTTGGTGCATTTTGAGGATTATCTAATAAAAAGAAAACATTTTCTAAAAACCGTCAAAATAACAATAATAATGCATTTTCTGAATGTAAATGCCTTTACTGTAATTTTTGACCAATTTAAATCATCCTTGATGACTAAAATATCTTTTTTTTAAAAAAAGGAAGTAGGACTCACCATAGGACAATTTGTGGCCTAGAAAAAGTAGATAAAAGAATACAAGCTTGATGTGATTGTCATTGATTTGTACTGATGAATTAAGATCATTTTATTATCATGTCAAACTTATAGCCAAAGGTACAAACTAAAGCTGTCACTAGGACAGGGCCCTAAGATATAAAAGCTAAAAAGTACATCTTTACCTCTAAATTGTCCGTATTAATACCTTAAAAAGAACATATTAGTACTTAAAGTGTACCCTTTCAAAAGGGTGTCAGTTAATAAACTAATTAGTACATGATTAATGTAAAGCTGGGGTGTGATTCTATATCCAGCGAAGTTCACAGTGACTAAAGAACAGCTAAGAAGGTTTGGTTGCCATGATGTCCCACTCCATGGTAACAGCCAGCACATCTCTTTCCCCCATCACTTAAAAGACAGTAATTACTTCCACACGGAGTCTCCACCTCTGTCCACATCCGTCACGCACAGAAGTGCCCCGAAGAACAAGGAGCACAATCAAGTGGCTCACATTAATGCTCAGCATTTAAAGCTTGAACCCCCAGCGTATCCAAACTACGATGTTCGTTATAGGTTACCAAATTGATATTCAAGCGCATTCACTCCTCACCCGCTGATCCATAATGCAAAAGCACAGGGACCTTGAAATGGAAATTAAACTCATTGTGCTTTTGGGGTGGAGTGGCATCGCCTTGTCGTCCTATTAGGGGATGTGAATAGACCGAAGGTGTCCTCACTAAAGCCATCATCTTTATGATTGTTAAATGAATGGTTAAAAACCCCTACATGCTGTTTAAACCTGATGCTGCTCTCGTGGCTCAAACTGCACAGATCGTCTTCACAGCTGTGGGTGTTGCATGTCGCGGGTTGTTTTGCGCCAGAATTAGTGCTGTGTCCTCTTTTTCTTAAGCAATATGCATAACGGTCTGTTTAAAAAGCAGAAGCGGCTTTGCACAGTGTTCACTATGGAGATAATTATCATAAAACCATTAATTGTTTTCTTCTAAAGCACCTGTTGTCAGCCCCATACGCGCCAGAAACATGATCTAGGAAGTGCAGACTTGGGCTCAAGTACGTCTCGCACAAACTCCCAGTGTTAAGCTGATAATTGGTCATTATTTTAAACCGGAGGCTTCGATGCACCCTGCATTCCCTCCTACTGTTACCTCCTGCCTAGTCGATGGCTCTTTCCTCTGTGATGTGTGCTGCTGCTTCCCAGTGAGCTGTGTTGTTTGTGGGTGGATGTGGGGCTTCTCTTCCTGTAGGCTTGGGTTGTGTGTAGTTAATCTGTGTGTGTGTGTGCGTGTGTGTGTGCGCGTGGGGGAAGGCTGTCTCACCTGTTCATCTCTTGGACTTTGTCAGTTCACTGTGAGGAGACGATCAGGGAAGGAGTCGGGGAGCTAAATTCTCAGGTCGTATTATATATGTTTTTTGTTGTTGTTGGTTATTGACTCATAACTAGACAGAAATGCAGAGGTAAGCTTTAGAACGTAGAGATTAGGGAGATTTTGTATGTGTATGCACTTTACAGTATGGGGACATTTAGCAGTGAGTTTTGGACCAGTTGTTGTTCTTATATTAAAGTACCGTTATGAATATTTATCTTTTTACATGCAGAAAGCTTTGTGTAATGTAAATCTGTTTAAAGGTAGCAGACATAAAAAATATAAATGATATGTGTAGCTGAGTAGTTCAAATGTTTAATTATACAAAAAAAAAATAGTATTAAAATATAAATAAAACATATTTATTTATTAGACATTTTAGATTTATAAAACATGTATTTCTTATAAATACTACTGAAATATATAGTAACGTTGTTATTATTATTATTATTATATCATTACGTATATTGCAATATATATATATACATACTGAGACATGCAATATATATATATATATATATATATATATTTATATGTGTGTGTGTGTGTGTGTGTATATATATATATATATATATATATATATACACACACACACACTGTATTTAATATATGTAATCATTGCATGCATTTGCATTCATTTGTATACATTGCAATGTACAAATATTAACAATTAAAGCATTGGAATATAGGTCAGAATTATTTAAAATTGTCTAAGTTGTGCTTTTTAATTAAATCTGTTGCAGAGTAAACAAACTGAACCACTAATCTACATGTAATCAATGACAAACAATCATATGGTATGGTTTAAGTGCATATTTTGGTGCTAAATTAACCTACTTCACTAATTACATACCATTGCTAGAGATGACCCTGACAGTAATTAGTCTCGGTTGAATGTTACTTCCTAGAGAACAAGAACAGTTGTTTTTCTACATACAAGTGTTTATTGCGGACAAAATATATTTTTAGTGAAATTTGCAAGTACCTTTTTTAGGTATTTTTTGTACTGTAATGTTTGGCCACCTCTACTGTAAAACAATACCATGCTTATACAAAATACTTAGTATAGTATCATTCCTTACCCTCAGAGTTGTGTCTAGGTCATATCCGTCTCTAAATAAGATAGGCTAGTTACGTTGCTATAATTAGTACAAGCAGTCACTACTGAAGGGTCAGAAAGCCCTTATAATCTGCCCTGGACATCCCCGTGTGATAATCAGGACGTTCATGAGCTGAGCAGAGCTTCATTTCCTTGAGTGCCTTTCACGTCATTATGACATGATGTCATCACCTGTGGACTCACAATGGTCCTTTGAAGTCACCTGGCTTTGCTAGTGTTAACGCGATTTGGAAGGCAAATTGTCCTAGCATAAACCCCAGGAAAATCTGTGCAGGACACAGATATTATATTATAATAATGTTAATAACCAGTATAAACTCAAGTCTAGATGTCCCTTCTAAAAAGAGAAACATACTGTACATTAGGGGTTTTAACCAAAAGCACATACTTGGTAGACCAGATCTGCTAATCATGCTATCTCAGTTGTGAAGTCTGTTCTTGATGAGGACATATTGTGTTTTCTTAATATAATGATATAATATCATATTTAACCTGGAAGCACTGCCATGTGTTGGGTCAAGATAGGTTATCTCCATTTTAAGGATTAGGTGTAAATCTTGGTCAGTGGAGGTCAATGTAACAAGCTTTCAGAAGTTTTAGAAATTAGTGCTAAAATGGTTATGGTTTATGTTGACCGGCTACATTTTCAATCAACAGCCTCAGGGGGAACTTTAGAAAAAGAACTGTATTCTTCCAGTCACCATGGACACTTTTTTCCGCCGGCACTTTAAGAGGAAAGAAGCAGGAGAAGATATTCATGATGGCCATGTACCTGAATCCTGTCGACACAGGAGGCCAAGCATTGCAGTGCCAGCCAGCCGTGCCCGTCGGCGCTCCAGCGTAGGTCTTCCTTCCACTGCGTTGACCCAGCGACGCCGATCCAGTGTCCAACTTCAGGCTTTACCTCGAATCACTAACAGCCAGCCGGTTCAGAAAAGCAGTGGTAGACGGCGCTCCAGCACCACTACCCCGAAGGCCAATCCTCGCTTTGCCGTACGCCGGAAGAAAGTGGGCAAGCTCCGCAATATAGACACACACCTCTTGGGCCCGTCCATGCTGCTGGCCAGCTTAATTCAGATGACGGAAGAGGAGGAAGAGGATGAGGAGAACCGAAGTCCATTACCAGGGCAAGTGGAACTCAAGGGAAGCAGCTCGAAGTTCAGGAGTCACACTGATGTGCTTCTCTCAGAAGGCGACAGTGACAGTGATAGCGAGCACTCCAGGGGCAACTCTGAGGAGAGTCATCACTCGGGGCTTCACAAGGAGTACCTAGAGGAGGCAGATTTGTCAGACTGGGAGATCAAAGAGTCCGCTGTCTTGTGCCAGCAGGAATGCCTTCCTCTGGCTGTGGTGGCAGAGCGTGTCCAGGCCCACCCACTGATCCGAGTTCCCCGCTGCCTCCGGAGAAACTCGTCACATTATGGCTTCGCAGAGCCAGGTCCGCATGTCCGCTACTGCCGCAGTAGCCAGAGGAGGCGCCGCCGACGGGTCTCCACCATCTCGAAAGCAGGAAGCCCCTGGCCAGGAAGAGGCCTGCCGCTTCCTAACCGAAGAAACTCTACCTGCTACAGGACTCATGCTACTCTCAATCCTCTCCTGGGAGCTTATTACGATCCCAGGCTGGAATCTTGGAGTGGATTCTTGTCGTATGTAAAACCTTTCCGTTGTTGTGTCTTGTTGTTATTATTTCTTGCTGTGCTCGTAAATTAGATGTAGGGTTTCATGAAATGCAAGAACAACAAGGCAAAGGCGTCGTTAGAAAACAGACTTATTGCCTTCAAGTCAGTCAAATACATGCATTTGTGTCTGAAGTTAACTTCCAGAATACTGTAACATCTTCAAAGGAAATGTAAACAAAACAGAACAAACTTTAGTGAAGAGTGTATGATAGAATCAGACACACAAGATAGTGGCAACAAAAAAGTGGCACTATTCAGATTTGCATTCTTGCATTCCAACCTCAACACAGGTACAAAGCTGGGGCCATACCCTAGAATACAAAAGCTAAAAAGTACATTATATAATATTTACATCTAAACGGTACTTCACGAGTTCCCACTTCCTCATTATAACCAGATTATAGGCGTGTTTGTCATACTGTCCAGGGAGCAGGCAGGGAGTTCGGCGGACCCCAAGCCCTAGGGATTTAACCCCTAGTAGGCGAGGGGTGGGTGAAGCTCGATGTCCGGCTTGATCCCTGCGTGCTCCCCGAGAGGAAGTGAGATGGGCTAAGGTTGCTAGAAACCAGGTGTCCCCGATTAAGCAAGCCAAAAGGCGACGGTGGCATAGAAACTCAGTGTGGGAGAAAAAAACTTGGGAGAAACCTGGCTTAGTGGGGGCCGGTTCTCCTCTGGTCGGGAACCCGACACCTAGTCCCTAGTCAAGGAGGAGAAAGGGGTGGCGGAGGGACGCAAAGAATGAAGATGCTAAGGAATGGCAATATTTAAGGGGAAGATTCTTAGCTCTGATAGGGTAATCGGATGATAGAATGATTGGAGGCAGCTGATTAATTATTCGTCCATGCTCCTCCCGAAATTTGTTAGTAAAACATCATATATTAGTACCTGTAAAAAACATTTTAGTCCCTTTTGAAAGCTTACTGCCTCAGTGACTGTTTTTAAATTTTTTTGGTCTTGAGAGTATATGCTACCTGCGTAAGTAGCATTTTTTGCTTTCGGATGCAGCCAAAGAAAGTAATTATGACCTAGGCCAAGGTTCCATAAATCTGGACCTTGAGGGCCAAGGCCCTATAGGGTTTAGCTCCAACTCTAATCAAAGACACCTGAATAAGCCAATCAAGGTCTTTAGTGTTGCTAAAAAATTACAGGCTTGAGATTTCAGATTTGATGAACCCTTGACCAAGCCTTTGCAAGAAGCTTTTAATATTTGTCGAAGTCAGTTTCTTTAGGCTTGCAGCATTAAAAATGCATTCACAATGACAACTATTTAGCTGGAAGTGACCAAGTTGCTTGACAGTTGCTGCATCACATCATTGCACAACTGCATGAAGCTGACCTCTGCTTCAAACTCTTATAAAGATGAATGGTTTCCAACCACTTTCCTGTGGCAAACTGCTGTCAATATGAAGTCTCTGAATAGTTAATTGTTTAGTGAAGATCAAATAAATATACCGCAATGTATATGTTCTCTGACTAGTAACTATGACTTGCAATATAAGTGAATCTTCGCTTATGAGCTCAGCACTTTCAAGTCAATATCTTTAGTAATTTCTCAAGCATTCAAACATTTAAATTGAATGCAAGAGAAGGCAGTTGCAATGCAGCTTTTCATTGCATTGACCTTCTCATTCTCCATCCCGTGGATACGAGCACCATGGCGCTCACTCATTAGCACAGCTGCTACCATAGCTAGGTAATGTGACTCATCAACGTTACTGATCACCCAGTGGGCTTCTCATCAACAGGTTGCTAAGCTTTACTGATTCACTCTGTAGGGATTAGGACAAAAAGGTCAGGGTGAGCAAGGTTTTGATTACAAAAGGATTACAAAAAAAAACCTTGGAAATGCCCCACCCAAAGCTAAAGGTAATATTTGCCTTGGAAATGCATTTCCTGTGTTTTCATTGCATAAACTTAACTTAAACATAACTTTCTTGTCACAGCAATACTTGCATCAGAGTTACTGTATAAGGAGAGGCTACATCTGTTTCTGTGCTTGTCTATTGTGTTAACATTTAACAGGAACGTTAATGTTCAGATGGCACACTATATAGATGTATATTAAAATAAAGTTACAGAGTCCTGACAAAGTCCAGACAGTTTTCATATTGTTGTTTCATACAAAATTAAGTGCTGCATCTAGCAAATTTGGTGAGCTAAAAGTACTAAAAGCAGAGAAACCTATAGATTTCCAAGCCATACTCTATAATTCTCATTGTGGGTGGCTATTAAAAATGCCTTATGATTGATATGGAATTAAACAAATGCAATTCAAAGAAACTCCACGGCATTCCAGGTGGGAAGGTGTGTGAAATAAGATGCCATCCTATAAGGGGACAAAAATTCATAATTGTATTTCTTTTGATCAGTGTTCTAAATCTAATTGACTTAGGATATGATAGACACAGACCGTCTGTTCAATGTCACTGTCATTGTTTTTGTCAGGAAAGCCATTGCTAAGGCCGGTGTGCAGGATAACGCTGCCCAATCCGGCGCCATAATACCGTCCAAAAGTGAACCCAACAAAAAGATCTGCAGCACCGTGGATTGGACTGTGAGTTAACTCATTTATCTTTCAACAAACAAATTAGCATTCCAAACTGTTAGCATTTTCATTTATCCCAATAGCAGTTAGCAGGAAACTCCAATGCATGACACAGTAATCCACATTAATCTCTTTAACTTCTGTTTAACTTACTGGTCTTTCACAGGAAAATGCCCAGTTTGGTCAACACGTGTGGTTTGAGACCAGTCCTTCAGGAGATTTCTGTTACGTTGGAGAGACGTATTGTTTTGCAAAGTCACTGGTAAATGACTCATATTTGTATTCTGAAAACGAGCAAATGAACAGCAAAATTAATAGCTTGCAGTAGTGTGGCTTCTTTTGCATAAAAAAAGATTTTTTTAAATCCTTGCGAAAGAGCTCCCTCTACTGGTTATATGTGATCAGCAAAAATTCAGATGTAATACTAAATTGCCAATTGTTGTGATTTATTTCTCAGCAAAAATCTCTTCCTCGGTACAAATGTGCATCCTGCAAAATAGCTGTTCACACTGTATGCATGGATCAGCTGGAGAAGGTTAGAGGATTGTTGTAAAGCTGAAAAATATACAATGTTTTGGACTTTTTATTTCAACAAATGTATTGTTCCCCACAGATTAACTTCAGATGTAAGCCATCATTTAAAGATCCAGGGATGAGAAATGTCCGAGAGGTAAGACTTTCTGTTCCTTAAAATGAGCTTTAATATTTAGTTTTGTTAAACAACTGAGCTGGTTTGTGTTTTAGACTCCAAACATGAGACATCACTGGGTCCATAGGAGACGGCAAGATGGAAAATGCAGGCAATGTGGAAAGGTCAGTATAAGACTAATAAAATATGAAACATGTAATCATCCAGTAAGTATTTATGGCCTAATTTCACTCTTTCCTCAGGGTTTCCAGCAGAAATTCACCTTTCACAGTAAAGATATTGTGGCCATCAGCTGCTCATGGTGTAAGCAAGCAGTAAGTGTTGCACATCTGACAAAAGTTCAAAAGTTTGGGGTCAGAAAAATTTATTTAAATTATTATTAAATTATTAAAATACTTTTTCTTTGTTACAAATGAATTCCATTTGTTTACCATTTGCTAAATGTTTTAGCATATTAGAATTGTAGCTGTTTTAAGAATAAATTACGTTTCAAAGTATATTAAAATATCAAAAAGCCATTTTAAATTGTACATTATTAAACATGGTAGTGCATAAAATGTAGACACATTTTAAAGTACACTTTTGATCAAATATCAATCATATATGTCTTACAGTATCACAACAAGGTGACCTGCTTCATGCTGCAGAAAATCGATGAGACGTGTTCTCTTGGAGCTCACGCGGCTGTGATCATCCCTCCAACCTGGATCATCAGAGTCCGCAGACAGCAGGTACCATCTGACCTGAGGAAAATGGGGTTTACACAAAATATTAGTGTTATATCCACTGTTTTCTTGAACAAATAGACATTCAAAAATCTTACCTGCTTAAAAGCTTTGAATATTATATATGTATATCTTGCAAATGCATTTTTAAATAGTGATGTAATTTTATGATGCAGTGTTTTAGAGTGGTGAAAGGAGGTCACCTGCATTGATGAACTAATATGTAAAAACAAAAAGTGTGAGAATGTCTACAAAGATGCCTATAACCGGTCCCTATTATACAGGCATCATTGAAGAGCAGTAAAAGAAAGAAGAAAACATCCCTGAAGGCCAAACCCTGCAAGAAAGCCACAGAGGTAACAAACACAGCTGAACCTTTGAACCTTAGTGAAAAAAAAACTGATATGCTTTTATATATGACAGGATTTCAATATTTCATTCCCTGCAGGATGGCAAATGGAAAAACTTTATTGTGCGACCGATTCCTTCTCAGCTCATGAAGCCTCTTCTGGTGTTTGTCAATCCAAAGAGTGGCGGGAACCAGGTCAGAAGCGACACTCAAAGTTCCTAGTGCATAGAAACATTATTTTACAGCCGCATAATAGCACTTCTTATTCTCTTTTATAAAGGGAGCAAAAATCATCCGCTCTTTGATGTGGTACTTGAACCCCCGGCAAGTGTTCGACCTCACTCAGGGAGGCCCGAGAGAGGGGTAAGAGGTGATAGATCCTACTTTCTTTCTTTCTGCACTCTGAGCTTGTTCTCTTACACTTTCTGTTCCTCTTTTTAAGGTTAGAAATGTACAGCAAAGTGCCCAACCTGCGTGTCCTCGTTTGTGGCGGCGACGGAACGGTTAGTCAAATTTCTGTGCTCTTATCTAGATGAAACCGGGTGGTGGGTAATATCATTTCTGCTCATACTGTTTCAGTATGTGCACAGTATGCAAATTTTACAACAGCGCAATATGCTGGACATGCTCAACTTGAAACTGATTCAAGTCAAATTTAAATGTATTAGGCATCACACACCACTACTAAAATAACACTAACTGATCCGAGCCAGTCTCTCAGATATTGAATGTAAATGAATTTCATCATGCTGACCCTCAGTTTAGGAAGTTCATGGGGTCCATCATGTGATTTCTATGCTTTGTTCGAACAGGTTGGCTGGATTCTCTCAGTGCTGGATGAGCTCCAGTTGAACCCTCAACCAGCCGTGGCCGTGCTTCCCCTCGGGACAGGAAATGACCTGGCCAGGACTCTCAACTGGGGCGGGGTACAAACCTAAATACGCTTGATTGTATTGTTCTAATAAAGCTTAGTTAGTACATTTCCTTGGGCATTCAAATATAAGATGAGGTTTCAGCTTCAGCTCTTGTATTTTAATATAATTACAAGTTTTGTTTCACGACATGATGTTTGTGGTTTAAATGCAGTTTTTACTGCTGACACATTCTTAAAGTGGCATAACAAAAGTGACATACAATGTGTGAACTTGTTGACTTTCAGGGCTACACAGATGAACCGGTGTCTAAGATCTTGTCCCATGTTGAAGACGGCAACATCGTCCAACTGGACCGATGGAACCTGAGCGTTGAGCCCAATTCAGAGGCCAGCGAGGAGGAGAGAGACGAACACCAGACCGACAAGGTCAGCTGACACCAGTAGAGGGTGCTAGACTTTAGCAGAAGAACACCATCCTTCTAGCTTCACCACAAAGTGAAGCAAGAATGAGGGTGTAAAGAGTTTTTATAAACTCCTGTGTTGAAATGAATGGTAATGGGGATCTAATGAGTTCTATGTCTATTTCAGCTTCCCATTGATGTCTTCAACAATTACTTCAGCCTCGGATTTGATGCGCATGTGACCTTGGAGTTTCATGAATGCCGAGGTGTGCTCACTCTCTCGTGTAATTTGAATTGGGTTTATGAAGTGAAGGTTTGCATACAGTACATAAAATCTGAGGTTTGTGAAAGGATTCAAATTTTTAAGACATTGTTTTGTTTCCTCAGAGGCTAAACCAGAACGGTTCAATAGTCGACTTCGCAATAAGATGTTTTATGCAGGGGTGAGTGTGTCTGTCCAAAAAGTCATGTAGATATTTTAATTATTTTTGTAATGTAGAAAATGTTACATATTTGGCCAAATACATGTGCTCCTCTGCAGACAGCCTTCTCAGACTTTTTGATGCGCAGCTCCAAAGACCTGTCCAAACACATCAGGGTTGTGGTAGGTTTATATAATATGAACCAATGTATTTGAAACTGGAGATAAAATGTATTTTATATACACACACACACACACATATATAAATATATATATCACCTAAACTACAAATAAAGTCATTACTATTAATTAGTGTCATAAAAGTTCAAACTGAATTGTAAAAATAGTATTACACCACATTAACATAATGGCACAAATATATACAATGTTCCCTCATATGCTTTTTCTTATTTCCTGTGCAGTGTGATGGTACTGACCTGACTAGTAAAGTGCAAGATATGAAACTGCAGTGCCTCTTGTTCCTCAACATCCCCAGGTAAACTGACCTGAAACAGAACTGTGCAAAACAAATGTTTTATATAACTTCCATTTAAGAGAACCTATGTATGTTCTTGTATTGATTTTTGCGCTATTTGATATAGATCCTCTTAATTTTGGCATAACAAAATTTAAATTGAGAATGAAACTTCACTCTAGTTGCAAGTCAGACCATTTCAACGCTGTGACATCAAATTTCATGTCATCGAACCACGACAGGAAACTTGATCTGAAAACTTCATTATAAAAAGAGATTCGCTGTTCCAAATTATGTTTATTCCAGGATAAAATATAATCTAGACACGAGAAACTAGTCTAGAGTTCATTAAAATGAGATTATCCTGACTGAGCTGGGCATTATGTTCTGTAGATATTGCGCTGGTACGACGCCATGGGGGAACCCAAGTGAGCACAATGACTTTGGGCCGCAGAAACATGACGATGGGCTCATTGAGGTGATTGGCTTCACCATGACCTCTCTGGTGAGTTTTGGCTTTGGTCCCTTAATGGATTTGTTCTACATTTGCCCTTGAATCCATCCAAATGTCGCTGCTCTCTTTCTACAGGCGACGCTGCAGGTTGGAGGACATGGCGAGAGGCTTCATCAGTGTCAGGAGGTAACCCTGACAACCTTTAAGCCCATTCCTGTGCAGGTGGATGGAGAACCCTGCAGATTGGCTCCATCCGTCATCCGCATCACCCTCAGGAACCAGGCCAACATGCTGCAGAAGACCAAGAGAAGAATCTCTCTACCACAACTGTATGAGTCAGTATCATCTACTGTATCTATCTATCTGTCTGTTGTCTGTCCGTTCATCCGTCCATCCATCCATCTGTCCTCTGTACATTTATCTGTTAATCTATCTGTGCGTGTGTCTGTCTGTCTATCTATCTATCTGTCCATCCGTCCGTCCATCTGTGTGTCTGTCTCTCTATCTATCTGTCCTGTCTGTCCATCTGTCCATGTTTGTGTCTGTCTTTCTATCTATCTGTCCTGTCTGTCTGTCCATCTGTGTATATCTATCTATCTGTTTGTGTCTGTCCGTCCGTCCGTGTGTCTATCTATCTATCTATCTATCTGTCTGTCTGTCTGTCTGTCTGCCGTCCATCTGTCCAGTCGTCTGTGTGTCTGTCTGTCTATCTATCTATCTGTCTATCTGTCTGTCCGTCCATTTATCTGTGAATCTCTCTGTCCCTCGTCCGTCCATCAGTCCATCTGTGTGTCTGTATGTCTATCTATCTGTCCTGTCTGTCTGTCCGTCTATCTGCTAATCTATCTGTCTGTTGTCCATCTGTTCATCCATACATCTATCTGTCTATCTTTCTTTCTTTCTGTCTGTCTGTCCGTCCGTCTGTCTAAATGGCATTCAATCCTAGAAGAAATCTGATTTCTTCTTTTTTCCTCGTATGGATGTAGTCAGCAGCCCATCACAGAGAAAGTGCAGATCCAGGTGAACCGTATCAGCATGCGTGATTATGAAGCTCTTCATTATGATAAGGAGCAGCTCAGGGAGGCCTGTGAGTATCTATTTTTCACAGCTCTGAGAACCTACTCATGCACTCCCGGTAAAGCTTCTGCTTTTCAAATACCGCTTAATTTAAACCGATCCTAACCTGTGTTTTCCTCTTTTCTTTCACCATCTCAGCGATTCCTATGGGGATAATTACAGTTCCCGGAAACAGTGATTTGGAGACGTGTCGGCTGCATATCGAGAAGCTACATGAGGTGTTTTTCAGCTTATTGAATCCTGGATGTAAACGTGCCAACAGGCCTATTATAACCCCCTTCCTCATTTGTAGAGGTTAAGGGGAGGATCTGAACTGTCAAAGTCTGGCTTGATGTCAATATGAAATCACAATTGACTATTTATCTTCTTAATGAATGTTACTTGTCCGATTCATCTGTTTATGTTCATCAAAATACAATAACTTGCTCCATCTCTAAAAGAACTTTCCTTTTTAGTGACATCATCAAGCCCTTTTATTGTCAACTCCTCCCATTTGCCATAAAACACCCTAATAGAGTTTTTGTTGTTGCTGTTGAAAATATTGTTTCAGTCATTTGTAAGTCAGATAACTGGGTTGCAGTGGTGACTTTAAATAAGTAATTCGTGACTAAATAAGAATACGTCTGTGTTAGTGCTACCTCTTGGAAAGAAAATAATTTTTTTCATTTAATTTAGCTCAAAATCTATTTCCTGTGGTGACGTTAACACATCTTTGAAAGACAAATGATGTATTTTACTTTTAAGAGTCCCTTTCCACTATAATTACCACTATTCATGCCAAACATGTTATATTGAGCATGTGACAGCCATTGCACATTGACTTCCTGTTCAATTTCAGTCAGAAAAACACATTGTGACTAATTGAACTCACACAGTGAGGCCATTTTGGACAGGAGCCATTTTTCACTTGTATTTTTTTCCTTTCCTCTCTTTAGGAGGGGGATGGTGTGAACACAGACACACTGCACATGCCAAAACTTTCACCAAAATGGTGCTTCCTGGATTGTAAGTAGAGCATTTCAAGTCAATAAAAAACAGCACAGAATTGATCAATAGTGTTATAGTTATATAAATGTAACTTTGACTCATTTTTGTGATCCATTGTTTTTGACATTTCCAAAACTCTCAAGCGTGATCTTTGCAAACTTATCAGATTTTTCTGTTCTTGGATTGTTTACAGCAACTACAGCAGACCGTTTCTACAGAATAGACCGTGGTCAGGTACCGATGAAAGGAGACTTTGACGTTTTACATCTATGTTGCATGTCACACTGTGCCGATTTCATTGCATTGCATATATCTGCAGGAGCATCTAAACTATGTGACGGAGATCTCTCAGGATGAGCTTTTCATCTTGGACCCGGAGATGGTCACCAAGGAGACGGTGGGCACATCGCCCGGAATGCCAGGGGCGATGGAAACTGTCGGGGGATGTTCCAACAGCACAGAGCAGTTTGCTTTTCCTGCCTGCTCTGCCGGGCCTTCTCCACTGTGCAGGTAGATCGAAACGAGTCACTTCAGATGACAAAATGTGTGGTTAAACTGTATCAACTCATGTTGTTAGGTCTGCAAACAACTTCTGCACAGCCTCAAGGTGCAATTTTATGTCGCTTTTTACTCTGGCAGATGATTTTAACAGTCGGCTAGCAGAGTACGTGCGTAGGCAGGTTGTGTTTCGCCTGTGGGCATGAAATTTCTGAGAATATCCTTGGAAAAACTGCAAAAGTGCCCTCATTAAGGAACTAAAGAAATTTCTTAATTTTTTTTTTTCTTGTTAATCTTGTTAATTTTGCCGAAACAGATGTAGGTTCAGCATGAATTTATAATAGTTAGAATGCTCTTTATTATGCACAACTGATGTGAGTGCACTTACAAAAAAGTACAAGTATCATGGTAATATTATATTATGTTTTAGGACTGTAATATGGACAAAGCATGGTGTATGAATATGTTAATTTCCCAGTACCATGATATTACCATCTCATGCCAGTACTGTAGTTCTATCGCAGTGCTTTTTGGTTGGGGAAAAAAAAGATATACGTATAGCAATAAATAAACAGCGTGGTCTAAATGTCTGAAATCACTCGGGGAAAAAAACCCAGAATTAAAAAAATTTTTCTTGACAAAAGAATTATTTTTAATTAGTGCTGTCAAACGATTAATTACGATTAATCGTATCCAAAATAAAAGTTTTGGTTTACATATATGTGTGTGTGCTGTGTATATTTATGTATATATAACATATTATATACATAATAACTATACACAGTGTATGCACATATATTATGGAAACATAAACTTTATATTTATATTATATTTTTTAATATACATACATAATACTTATAAGAAATCTAAATTTATATACAAGAAACTATTATAATTAAAAATGTAGAATACCAATAATTAATATAATTAGTATCTTAAATTATTTAAATATCAAAATATAATATATTAAAATCTATTTTATATTATGTATTTTTTTTAAAACACTAGACTATTATTGAATCATTTATTATTATTATTAAAAAACAAATTATATCTATATCTATCTATATATATTTATATATGCATATATTTATTTATATATCTTTTATGCATATACATTTATACATATATCTTTATACCTATTATTATAAAAATATACAAACAAATAAAATGTATTAGTAAAACAATTTAAGTAAAAAAATGAACTGATATGAATTTCAGAATTCCCCAAATACACATATATCTGAAGCTTTTGTGTGTGCGGTAAATACGTAACACTAAACTGAACTGAATGCGTTCCTTCCTGTTTAAAAGTCTTCTGCTCTAGTCTATTCCCCCAGGGGAAGTCTTTTAGTCTGTGTATTTGCGTGCACATCTGATGGCGAGACAGAGAGAGTGAGAGACAGCGACATTTTAGTGCCAAATTCTCCTGTGAGCGAGCACAAATCTGTGTGTTACTTAAATGCGTGTCCATCCAGGACAGGACAGTCCCTCATAAAGGCCCCTGCTATTAAAAACTCATTTATCTGTGTTTACATTCACCCTCCCCCTGCCTGACGCACAGCAGATCGCTGAAAAAACACATCCCATCTGTCAGACCTCATTGTAGCGCTTGTTCTACTACAGTAAATTATACACATCTCAACAACAATGAGTTTCCCGCCCCCCCACAGCATGTAAACACATCATCCTCTCTGTTGTCTGTTCATCCCATCATGCTCTCGCAGGGTTCACCAGACTCATGCTGAAGGCCAAACGGAAAGCGCTAGCACGGATAGCGACACACGTGTACAAAATAGCGATCCAGAGACTCCCACAAAGCCAGGCTTGTTCAGGTACATATCAAACTGAGCGCTTTGTGGTCGAATTCAGACCTTCATGTCCAAAGCTTTGATTGTTTCCATGACAACATGATTATGCCTTTTTATAGCAAACATCATTACTAAGCTAACAAAGTTATCCATCCCATGATTCCATGCTTAGTTGAGGCCCTGCAATGGTCATCTCCAACAAAAGTGTGCTACAATGGCACAATAATACTATGGTACTTTAAGATATACCATTGCAGAGTGTTAGTGAGGGGGGCAGAAGACCCATTTTTAAATTAATATCTTACATAAGCTTGTCTTTGCCCAATGTCTTTCATTTTGAAGGAGGGGAGCAAAAATTATGAATTTGAGTCGTTCAAACACACTTGATGAGGACTCAGTGAATGTGCCAAGGTACATATAATATTTAATAATCATCGCTGGTTAGACACACAGATGTAGTTGGCTTTGATTATGAATTGTGGTTTTAATATTCCATTTTAATTTCACAGGTTAGATTCAGGCTGGAATGACAGTGATCAAGGTACACACATTTTCTGCATGTATGTGTGCGTTATGTGTTTAAATAAATTAATACTTTATATATAATATGTAATAATACTCTGAAAGAAATGGAAAACTATGAACACTTTTATTGTACTAAATTGGTATTTCGTAATATAGTTTAAAGTTGCATTATAATAATTAAACATTTAAATATGTTATAAAATATAAAACATTTATTAAATAATTATAATAAATAATATTTCTGAATACAAATTAAATATACATTATATAGATTTATGTATTTATTACAATGAAATTATATATTATTATAATAAAATCTCACTACTTATTATAATTATACAACTTTAAATTATATTTTGCAAAATACCAGTATAGTACAATAAGTGCTCTTTTTTTTAAATCAATTTTAGTATATTGTTTTAGCAAAGTTTTCTCAGAGTATAATTAGATATTATAAGCAATTGTATTGTAATTTATTAAATAATGTATTTATTTATTTTAAAATATTAAATAACTAGTATGAATATATAATTATCTTTAGTATTAGTATTTTATTACATTTTATTTATTAAAATATATGATCGCAAATTGATGCATTTTCTATCATTTCAAGTGCAATTTGATACAATAAAAGCACTCATATTTTTTCAATGTCTTTCAGAATCAGTCAGTTTGATCTTTGATGCCGTGAAGTCTGGCAACCTCGAAAAGGTATTCATAAAATAAAAACCTATTTCAGCAATATCATACGTGAGCACTCTGCATTACCAGACCTCATGGACCTCTTCTCTGGTCATTCATGTTCTCAGCTGGTTCAGGTGCATGAAGGCGGAGCCAACCTGTTGGTTCAGGACCGTTTTGGCTGCACCCTCCTCCATCATGCAGTTGGTTTAGGCAGTAAAGAGATTGTGAAGTACATCATTGATAATTGTGAGTCGGTTAAGCTTTTTTTTTCTTTTTTTACATTTGACTTGCATCTCACTTCTGATTATCCTTCACTGTTTTTGGCGAACAGCTTCTGCTTGCATCCTGGATGTAACAGAGAAATCAACGTAAGTACTGCTGGAGCCACTATGGCATCTTTTATTCCATTTAACTTGCGGTGAAAGAAATAAAGGAGCTAGTTTTGACGGACATTAATGGTTAGGAGGTGTTTCTCTGTGTTATATATTCAGAGGGGAGACGGCCCTGCATAAGGCAGCTGCATTGTGCCAGAGAACAATCTGTTATTACCTGGTGGAGGCCGGAGCATCCCTCATGAAGACAGATCTACGGGTGAGAACATTCACATGGACCTTATTTCTTAATATTTCCATGGCTAATATTTTAAACACCTAAAAGCAGTCATCTGTTGTTGCTTTTTGGCTAACGTCATTGCCTAAGAATGCTAGTGTTTTGAAACAGTATCCACAACAAATACCTCAAAACCCACAAGAACACTGGCCAAACTAATAAATTGCAATCGATATTAAATACGACAGCTCACTTTTGAGAGATGCACAGACTCGTAATTCACATCTCTCTTACACACACACATTCATAACTTATCTATTAACTGCATAAGTCTGTAATCAACATTTCAAGCTAGCCTTTGGAATTAACAACGGAAGCTTTGGATGAGATGCGGAAGTAGTAGCGTTTAAATACAAAAACCGGACAAATACATTGAAATATATCATCTGATTGATGTCTTGAGGTGTGGCAACCGTAGTAGAAGCGGAATAAATTGACTCCGGGCTAAGCATAGTTTTATTATTATAGTTATAGTTGAATATATGCTAATTATTCTTCTAATAATTCAAAAGTTTTTGACATGTCGCGAAGCCCTTGTCTGAGGAATACCAATAAACTACTGAACGCCAGTGGGCGGGGCTTATGGTGCTGCGATGTATAACTATTCGCCAGTGTGCTACTCTGGAGGCGGTCTTATGCAAATCATTTTGACAATGTGACGTCACCAATTCTGAAATATTAAAATAAGCATTTTTTAAAAAACTTCTTTAAGCATGTATTATTATTTTAATAATAAATTACTATTACATGTGTTCGAGATATTTGTATTTTTACCACCGAGTTACATTTAAATTAATTAAGAAACTAATGTCTTTCCAGTATTATAGATTTGATTGAATCATTTTAGCAAGCATCGGTTTAACTTGAACTCTAATGAATGAATGAAAAAATATCTTTCTGTCATTCTGCAGGGTGAAACTCCAAAGATGTTTGCAGAAAGAGCTCGAGACATGGAGTTGGCTGCATACCTAGAAAACCGACAGCACCACCAGATGATCCAGAGGGAGGACCACGAGACTGCTGTGTGACCGGCCTCCGGAACCATCCGTCCAAACCACAGAGTCTTATCTGCCCTCTCCCATGGCCGGTTTATCCACGTTAGAGTTACTACAAGGCTGCATGTGTGCGGAAGCTAGTTTGTTGCTCTCTATATCGATTGTAATGCCAAAAAGACAGTGTTTGTGTCATGTTTCAGAATGCATGAGTTTGCTATGTCACGTCCTGATTTTAGGGCTGCGCAAAACCGCACTGCTCTGCTCCTTAGGACTCAATGTGCAAAATTCAGGGCTGAAATACCATGTATGAAAGTGGCTTTTACGAAACTCCTATAAAGAAAACCAGACTAACCTCATGAGAGATTTACGGGAGAGGTTTTTGCTGCTTCTGATCACATAATATTGACGTTTGAATTTCTCAATGCATATCTAAGAGTCTCACAGATCTCATTTGACCGTAGTCCACTGGAAACTTCCTTTAGCTTGGCTTCCACTTCACGTGTTTGTTCTGATTCCAGATAGACGTTGTTTTCATAGCCTCCCGCGTTTAAGAATGCTTCCTCAGCTGTTGCTTACGGCCAGTTTCTCTCTTTGTGGTAAATGCTTGAATTTTCGTAAAAAACATTCCATTAATTACTACCTTAGCATTAAATCAATTTCTCTATTCTCAATATATTATGAACTGCAATCACTGCTTTATCAATAGATTTGCCTTTGGTTATTTTACCGCCATAAATGTTGGCCTGATTGAATGAAGGAATGGGATCGTATCTCTTAGCATAGATCGCTTGCACTGACTGCTGTACTTTTAAATGAACATTTAAATGATTTTAGGTTCTTTCCAGGAAGTCATGCAGCAACTTGTCGGCCAAATCGAGCATGTTAAGTACACAGTAAATTCTACTGATAGAGTTTTTAGATGATAAATCACATTTTCAGTGACGAATTTACATATATTTATATCATCGTCTGCGGTTTAACTTCTTGTGTATTCAACCAGGTCACTTTATGTATGTGTACAATTGTCTAAATGCTTGAATAATAAAAGAGACAGGAAAGCTGGTCTTTTTACAAAGCAGCCATTTGACAATGCCGTGTTGTCAGCATTGCCATAGTGTGTTTGTGGTGAGATGTCTTTATGATAGAATATGTATTTTGTCAGTGCTTTGTATGAGTTGCTATGCAATTCCAAATAGATGATACGTGTATATAATCCGTCAAACATTTTAAAAATGTGTGAACAATCTGTTCTGATATAAAGGTCTTTCATTTGTATGTGATATGAACTTAGATAATGCTTTATTTATAAGAGTAGATAAGAATTTTGTTAGAGGAGAAGTCATATATTTGTTCTTGGGGTTGGATTGTTACTGTCTGCTTGGGGGAAAAAAGAAATAAAGACTTTAAAAACAGGTTTTTGTTATGTACTGAGTGTATCATGGTTTAATTGACTGAGATTATTGATATGTTAATGCATATGTCCTTCCTCTCTCGTTCTCTTATTGCACAGCGCTGGTGTTTTTTCAGGGCTTGGATCGCCGGGTGGTAAACTGTGTATACTGTTGAACTCTGCCTCTCTCTAGGAGGTCTTTCTGTCTGAATGAGTTACCGGCAGTGATGGATGTGTTGACATTTGTGACTCATTTATCATTTCGGAGATAAGCTTATTGTTTTCTCTCTCCTGCACTAGCTCCATTTCTGGAGTGTATAGGGAAGGGACGTAAATGTATTTTTAAATTACTTTAACCTCAGTTCAACCTCAGCTTATTTTACATTTGGTAGATAGTATGTTAAGTCAAAGAAACATTTCATGCAAACTCATCTGAGCAGAGAATCATCTGTGAAATGATATAATGTAATATGCAGATAAACTGGATTATTTATATAGAATATTTCAGACACAATGGCAATTCAAAGCACCTAAATAAAATTATTCAAAATGTTCTTAGATATTCTAAGAGAGGGGGTCAAAACATTAGAAGTAACAAATAAAATATTCAGCTAACTAAATAAAATATATTACTTATACAACTTATACATTATTTATTTACCAATATACATATAAAACGTGTGAAAAATAAATTAAATAAATCTGAAAAAATTACATATAGTCATTTAGCAGATACTTTTATCCAAAGCGACTTGGACAACTTTTCAAAATGCCCGAAAAAGAAAAATGTCTTTGCATAATCATAATTTTGCATTTTTATTATCAATTGGTTCATTTATTTGTATATATCAATGCAATAATTTTATTTAATAATTGCGAAAATAAGTACAAAATAATTAGCAAAAAAAAAAAAGATTATTTGTGTATAAACAGGTGGCAAAAACAAGAAATGTATATAAAAGTAAATAAATTAAATGGGATGTATGAGAGAAATATCTTTCCATAATAATCATTTTGATTATCAGTTTTATGTATCTGCAATTTTCAAAAATGTCTTTACATTAGATGTTATTTTATT
Source organism: Enteromius unitaeniatus (assembly GCA_032359435.1). Lineage (NCBI taxonomy): Eukaryota > Metazoa > Chordata > Actinopteri > Cypriniformes > Cyprinidae > Enteromius > Enteromius unitaeniatus. Next base: position 2,668,660 of record JAUMHI010000074.1, read on the forward strand.
TTTACCAGCAAACGTCTGTATAAATATACTTTGCAACAGAAAAAATAATAGATAGATAGATAGATAGATAGATCACGTGGAGAGAAAGAGAGAGAGAGAGAGAGAGAGGGAGAGAGAGTGGGGGTGAGTGTAAGTGCACAGCTATGCGACCAGCTCAAACTAGTTCGGAGAAACACAAAGAGCAGCAGAGATCATAGAGAGAGCTGAACACTGACACACGCTCACAGCACAGCATCATATTCACAGCAATAAGGCAAGTACATCATCATCATCATAACCCAACAACTCCTATTATTATACTGCAGTCGACGCGTTTCACGACGCCGCGCGTTTGAATAATAACCTTCCAGTGGGTGATAAATAATGCAAATATCTGCGATTAACCGGATTTATTTGGATATGCTTATATTATAATTTTTTATAGGCGTTTTAGTGCGATAATAGAATGCGTTTATATTGATAATAATGTTCGGGCGTGTTTATGATGAGATCTGTGACATGATATATGAAAGGAGGCGTGTGGGCGCACCGTGTCATGATAACAGACGCGCTGAACGTCAATACGTCGATTTTTAGACTTTAACATCTTGCGTTTAAATATTAGAGTATTTCATGAGTTTAAAATAACAGCGTTTTAGCTATCGTTAATGAAATTAAACGGAGACACTATAGCGAAGTTGTTTATTATAGCTGAATAATGGCGGATGTCGCTTTAAATAGTTGCATTCATGCTGTAGAAGAGTCGTGAAGTTTGTGTTTTGGTCGTTTTAACGCTGTCAGGGAAATGATGCTCTGTTAAGTGCCAAAGAGGGACCAGCTGCCAGCAACTGCTGACCCACTTCTCCAAATCAGAAACATCAGGCCTTGCCATTCATTTCCAACGGAGCGCCAAGCTCCAGATGCCAGAGAGCCTGCTCTTTGGGGTGTCATGTGGTCGACGGTGAACTTTGTGCTCCTTGAGGAAGTTTTCAAAATGTCCAGTTCTGCATTTATCAAAGGCAGCATCCCATATCCCCTCTTGGATCAACAGAGCGGGTTTTGTCCTCCAATGCAAATAGGCCTACATTCAAAGGAGTCGAGCGAAGGCCCTCCCCTCCTCCTCAAGACACAGCATGGGATCTGTGTTCGGGTCCTTTCAGAGAGGGAAGCAAAACGGGCGAGATCCTGCTTTGTTCGGAGCCAGTGAATCAGGCTCCTCTAAGGCCCAGCTGAAGGTCTTTGAGTACTTGGCCTCTCTCCCCGCGGAGGCTGAGGAGAGGAGGGGAGGCGGGGGACCCCTGCCGACCGCTGTTTCTCCTCGCACAAAAAGTCCGACCCCGAGGAGCCCTTCACATTTATGAGTGACTAAAGAATGGAGCCGTGCCGCGGACTGCGCCGTGAAAGGAGCCTGGTTTAATGGAGGCAGGAGAAGAATGAAAAGGAGAAGTGCTGTGTGCTTTTTCTATTCCGAGAAAGAGGAAAATATAGAGGCTCTTTTATGGAGTCACACAGCGAGCAGCTAGGATGGCGTGTACACAGCGTCTTGAATTCAGACGGCACAGAGATGACATTCATATCTGATGTGTTATTACCTGATTTTGGTGTTTCTGAGAGGACCTTTCAAACTATTTCCCGAAAGTCAGACTAATTCCCCCTTAAATGGTTTGAAAATATGAATTTAGCAAATTAAAGCAACCTAGAATACAACAAAGGAACAAAATATAGATAAATACATCTATAGATATATACGTTTTTGAGTGGCATAAATACAAGCTAATGGCCCGGTTTCATAGACAGGGCTTAGACTAAATCAGTATTAGGCCATGTGTGCATCTTAAGACAAAACAAAGGCACTGACATGTTTAAAGGTCAGTCAGTGCACGTTTCTTTCAGTTGAAACAGCTCAGATTTACATTTAGTCTAGCAGTAGGCTTAAGCCTTGTCTGTGAAACTGAGAGAATATGTATTTATGTTGGTGTATTTATATGAAATATTCCATGCATAGAGCATATAACATAGAGCAAAAACACAAACAGATGTAATGCTGGTGGTTTGATGGACACTGCTTGGATGTTGTGCACTGCGGTGCTGCTATTGACATGTCTTTTTAAAATTGTGGTTGGCTAATTGAATTAAAGTTGAAATAAATTAGAAATTTTAAAAATGTTGCCCTGGAAGCTCACCAAAAAGATGATTTGAACTGAAAAAATCAGAAAGCTAATATAAAATAAAATATTAAACATATATAAGTTAAAAACTAACAAAAATGACAAATGCACAGGCTAATTCTAAATACTAATTAATTGTACATTAAAAAACTATTAAAATGATGTATATTTAGATTTGCTTGTGCATTTACATTAACTGAAATTAATATCAGCTTCACTTTTTTTCACCCCCCAGAATGCGGAGTTTATTCTCTATAGCACTTGTGCTGCTGGTGGTGTTGATGATCACCGCAGAAGCCAGTATGAAGAAAAAAGGTTCTTATTTTTAACAAAATGACTTCAAATGATGCAATGCACATTCTCTTGTTGTGATATCATTAATCATCGTTTTATATTTTGAGACAGAAAAGGGCAAAGAGCCCAAAGCAGATGCTGAGTGCAGTGAATGGCTGTATGGGAAATGCGTGCCCAACAGCGGTGACTGTGGCGCCGGCATTCGGGAGGCAACCTGCAACGAACAGACAAAGAAAACCAAGTGCAAAGTCCCATGCAACTGGAAGAAAGACTTTGGCGGTAAGGAGATTTACTGTATATGAATACACTGAATGCATGCTTGGATGTGAATCAAATAAAAATGCATTTAGACAGGCCATTCAGTCGAGTTTGTTCTTGTTTCTTTTCTTTTTAGCTGACTGCAAGTACAAGTTTGGGCGTTGGGCCGAATGCGACACTACTACAGGAACCAGAAGCAGGTCTGGGACATTGAAGAAGGCACTGTTCAACGCTGAATGCCAGACCACCATTAAAGTGTCCAAACCTTGCACCCCAAAGACCCCCAAACCCAAGGGAGGCGAAAAGAAGAAAGGAAAAGGGAAGGAAAACTAACTTGGAAGACCACCCCAACAACCCCACTCCCCACTCAGTGGTGCATTCCTATGTGACACTCCCAAATCCTCCAAAACGTGAATGCTGAGAGGAGAAAAAAAAACAAAAAAAAAAACTGTAGCCCTACCTATTGTTTTTATTTCCACTTTCTTTGTTTTGTAATTAGTAAATGTGTCTATGATGTTGTAATTTGATCTCTGTAGCGGATTTTTAATTGTAATTGACATTGCATGTATAAAACAGGCCGCAGCAAATCTGTCGTCTAACAAATTGTCTGTACTAAAGAGAAAAATTGGTGAGAGCCTAATTATTCCCCTAAATTAAAGTATTTGTAAATTACAGCAAACCGAATGAAGACCATTTCTGTACGTTATTATACGTAAGCTGAATCCTTAAACGAGCGTCGCTCCTGGAAGTAACGGCCTATATAAAGTATGTTTATAAATGTTTATGTTTTTAGATTTGATGGATGTACAATCAAATTTACACCACTAACTGATTACTTCTACAGGTTGTGAATAAATGAAAGTGTATTTTCAATAATACTTTCTGGTGCTTTTTTAAAAACAAAGTTTACACATTTATTGTTCAAGACGTACAAACCTGAAAAAATTACATTAATGACGCCAATATAGTAGTACATTTGATGTTTTAGAAACGTTATAAACAACATAAGTGGTATGTTTTCACAATTGCATAGAACACAGTGCAATTTTGTAATTACGATTTACTTAAGTTTTTTTGGTTTTTCCCAGTCTTAAACTGTAACAATAACAAAAAAAACGTTCAAAACAGAACAAACGCAATTACAGCAACATGATAAACAATAAATAATAACTCAACAAACATGTTTATTTTTTACTTCTCACTTTAGTAAGCAACTAATCACACTCACCACAAAACAAAAATGACTGTAATGACTTTGCGATACATTTTAAGCGTGCAATCTGAGCAGCTAAGTACATTAATTACACTTTTGGCTCTGATAAATATGCTAACAAAATAACAACCCCTTGCCGTAAGAATTCGAAAACAAATAGGATACATCAAATTGAACACGTTATGCACACATTATCAAAAACATAATAAACACTAATACCTCAACCTTTTGGTTCTAGTAAAACAGCTTCACAGTCACAAATCATCTGAGCGAATCTTCATTAATGACTCCTGGCTAACCAATAAGAGCCTGAAGTCTCATTTTACTGTCAAATTTCTAAACTTGCACATCAACAGTTGTTTAAAGGTCCTTTTGAAGGTGTCGTTACAGAGTGCGTAGCACACTGGATTTACCGTGCTGTTGACGTAGCACATAAAGTAACCCACCATCCACAGAATTTCAGGGACACACCAACGACAGAAGGTACCAATCAGGACCATGACGCTATAAGGCGTCCAAGTAACAATGAAGGCCAGAAGAACCGCGAGGATGGTCTTTGTCACCTTCCTCTCTCTCAGAGCCTTCCGTCTGGCATTCTTGGAGACAACTTTGGATGCTTGACCTTCAACCTGAATGGTAGTATGGTTTTGAAAGCAATGAGGTTGCGTTGTCCTGCTAGTTTCCACACATTCCGTCAAGGTTCTTGGTCTTGACGTTTCTGCTTCCATCCCTCGTTCTTCCATGGAAGCATCCGGACTTGAATCCAAGGAGTCATCAGTCTTGCTGAACTCTACAGAAAAGAGTCGTTTCAATCCAACAAGCTTTGAATCTTGTTTGTATGAGCATGAGTTATCCGGTTTAATGTTATTCACTAGGTCAGGGTTGGTGGTTGTCGTTCCTCCACTCGTCTTCGACCGATCAAGCAGGTTTGCGGATTCAGGCTTCAACTTATGAACCCGTCTCTGACTGGCCAGGGATATTTTCGTGTACAGTACCATCATTATAACAACGGGAATGTAGAACGCTGGGATAGTGGTTGCAAGGGTTACAGCAGGGTTTGCAAGGAGGAGGATGTAACATTGTCGTTCTGGGACCTTGCTCCTAGCCCTCCCAGCCTGCCAAAGCAGGATAGCTGGAGCCCAGAGAAGAAGAGACTGTAACCAAGCAGCAGCAATCATAACCCCAGCCCACCTTGCGGTACGCTTGGTCGGGTAACTCAGAGGCCGGGTCACGCAGAAATAACGGTCAAAACTGATCAGTAGGAGGTTCATCACGGAGGCGTTACTCACCACGTAATCCACAACCAACCACAAATCGCACATCAGTGGTCCCAAAGGCCAATATCCCTTTACGGCATACACAATGTAAAGATTCATGGAGAAAACACCAACGATAAGGTCCGAACAAGCAAGACTAAAAAGGAAGTAGTTGTTGATGGTTCGGAGATTGCGGTTGACTTTGATTGAAAGCAGAACCAAGACGTTGCCCAGGACTGTTAGCAGACTGATGCAGCTAGTGATAAGAATGATGACGACAACCCCTACAGTCCCTAATGCACGGCGTGGTCTTCCCGATACCAAGTATGATTCCTCGGGCGAGGGACTGTGCATGCTACTGTTAAGCATGATGGAGGAACTTGTGGAGGAGCCTGAGTCAAGAAAAAGGAAATTCATCGTAAATGAAGAGGTGTTTAACTTGCCATATGAGCAAACAACTTGTAAATGTACTCGTTAGACAGTATATAGTATACTTTAAACTGTAAAATACACAATTCTTATTGGTTGCACATGAAATTGAAAATATAAAATCAGACAAATAAATTATGACCCTAACATGATGCAATCAGCAAACTTACCGTTAAAAACAAACCACTCTAAGTCCCTTGAGAAAAGAACAGATCCAGTCTCCATGATCTCCATGCTCCGTCTGTATGAGAGAACGACTGGGAGGACTTTTAATTCCTCAAACAGTAACACCCATCCTCACGTTCCTGGATATGTAGTTGGAAGAAGTCATCCAACCTCTTTAGGCTGTATCAATACACTAAATTTACTGGAAGATCATCAAAGCAGTGTGGAACGATCGTATTACTGCTGAATTCCTCCTAGTTTTGTGCTGCCTTTTTAAAGCATGTATGGTTAATTCAGTTCCTGTCATCTAAAGAGGAAGGCAGCAGTTACATAAGGGATGGAATCTAATTACCTGACCTGTAATGAAGCTCCACAGCGGTTTCACATCTTTTTAATTTTATTATGATTCTATTATAATATTTTAAGTATCACACATTACAACTTGAGTAAATGTTATGAATACAATGCATTATGAGAGATAACTAAAGGAAAATTAATTATACATAAAAGAGATTTTAAGAAAAATAAGCAAATTGTCCTCATTTTTTATTGACCATATTTTGTTACAGATGTTTGCTAGTGTATTTATTTTATTAAAAAAATTTTTTTTAGGTGAATTTGGAACAAAATGTGCTTAACCTATGAAAACTGACAAATTTAAATAAAAATAATAAAATATGCTAAATAATAACAAAAATATAACTTTCATGACAGCGAATACTCTTGAGTATTTTTTATTTTGTTCATGTCCAATGGTTTTTCATTTTGTGTTTTATAATTCCCTTCATTGTTAGGTTTTATTTTTACGGCATATCTTTAAAAGGAATACATTACTTCAAAGCTGTCTTTTTTAAAACTGATATTATACAAAAATATGTCACGGATACTTTCAGGAAAAGCACTGTATAGTAATAAATAAAAATAATATTAAAAACAAAATTATTAATTTCCATATTCCCATTTTATTAAAACTCTCATAATCGCCATTACCACAGGATCTTTGGTGTCCCACAAAATTCTTTTACAACACCTAATCCTCATTTGCACTAAATAAAGAACCAACTACACATTTATGGTAAGCCATAACAACATGTCCGTCTTGTCTAAGGTACCGATCCAGCAGTGAGAGCATATACATAACCACACATCCAACAAGAACACAATTACAATTTTTAAAATGTCACACTTTTGCCGTCAGCTATTCTTGTCAGAACAAATGAATTGTCGGGAGGCCTAAAAGTCTAAAACAAGCCCTGCATGAAACAACTTCATAAAAATAAGCTGTGCATGTGGTCAGAAATGAGGAAGGAGAAAAAAACAAAACAAATGAAACAAACAAGAAAAGGTGTGTCCTTGATGGAGTACAACATTTAAAAAGGTCCTTCTTTCTTATAGTAGCATTCTTAAAAATCAGGATTGCATTGCATTCACACAAAGGGTAAAATAAATAATTGAAATGACAGTCAACACAACCAGACTTCAGATTTACCAATATTTCTACCAATAACTAAAACACTCAACAGTCAAAAGGCCTATGAAGAAGCTATTCTGGTTTTGTCGCACATCAGAACGGCTTTTGTGGTTCAGTAAGGAAAAGATTCTCCAAGGCACTGAACTCATGGAAAAACACCAAAGGGTATGTGGTTTCCAAGAGGTTCCTCAGCTGCCAATGTTTGCGATGAGACCACAATCCAATAGAACCTTACATCCAAGAACGTTCAAAACACAAACCATTCCTACTGGAGACTTTTTTTTTTAACTACAAAAAAAAAGCTACTAATTCAAGCCAAGCAGCTAAAATAACTAAATCTTGTACACAAAAGCAGAGGGAGATATTTTAAGAAATGCTTGGTAACGAAAGGCCTGGGCATATGCAAATGCATCGCCAACTCAAAATCGCTAGAGTTGACCAATCGTACACGAGAACCTAAACAAGCATGATAGAGCTCACAAGGCAAATATGTCATAAAAAAACCCAAACCCCATCATGAAATATGGATTTAAGTTTTTTTTTTTTTCTTCTCGGTTTATCATCTCTACATTTACAATGCTACATTTATTTATAATAAAACTCTCTAGGTTCAGTGGAGGACACTCACAAACATACACATCCACACATACAGACAGTGCCCGTCATCAGTGACTCTCAGCAGTGTTTAAGCAGATTGGACCATTTCCCTCCTAAATGTTCAGTGCCCAAGAAATACTCTATTATATGTCATTCAAGAGTGATTATCGCTCATAATCCAGATCTGTGATAGAGATATGTCTGGCTTATTGTCTGTAAAGCTGTTCTCTGGGAAGTAGAAAAGGCCGCTTAAGTGCAATCACTTGACATTTTTCTCTTATACATCACGAGAGGCTTCTTGCTGTTGGTAGAATAGTAAGAAACAGTTGGCCAAATCAGCTGATTTGAGGTGAATTAATGGCTGAATTGCGCAAAAAGTGTTGCGTTTAAAGCAAGAAAATAATCTGGCACAATTTTAACCGTCTTATATTTTATGTCACATTTATTCATTTTATATATAGTATTAAGGTATTTCTGGGAAATCGCCTAATATCAGTAGGATTAGTAAAAATGCAAAGTGTTAAGTCCAACAATAATTGTGAATTGACTCTTACACACAAGTTAACGGTCACAAATATATAAAAGCCCAAATTAAAAACTGCTCAGCGTACCAAAATTTCACTTGATGCGCATGTGCGTTCTACAGCCTACGTGCTAATTTGCTCAAGCCCCGCCTGTCGCATTCAGCTTCAGCCTGCCTCCTTGTATAAAAGCTCTGGAATTGGACACACATGCAGATATGAGAGATCTGAACCTGCTTCAGGGTTCCCGAACTGCTTTTTATCCGACGGACAATTACAGATGACATGCTTTCAGAAATGTATATTTCAAACGACAGATAAATAAATTCAAATTAAAAACCATCATTAAATTCATCATCTGGAAGTTTAGTAGGAGACAGGCTCACGCGGATGAGTCTTTCCAGTCTGAGAACTTCAAAGCAGACATTGTTCTAGATATACTGATCTACTGAATGACTTGACCACTGAAAGTCACATTATCGCACACAGAAAAGAAAACAATCACGTCAAGCATAATCTCTGAATTTGAACACAAAAACCGTTAGAGGATGTAGTGTGAGTTAGTGTTTAGCTGTGAAGAGTCTGTACTGTTTTACAGTTCCTCAAACTGAAATGTCCTGAAGACGACAGACCCCATGGGATCCAAAGGAATCGTAAGGACACGCCCCCAGCCTCATCTGGCACTTCTATTGGCTGATGATTTTTTTCTAGAGTTTGAAAGGTTGGTTAACTACAACCGTGTTAATCTGTACTGAAGTACGGGAAGGATTCAAGTATGATGCCCTTTCTCGCATGGAATGATGAAATGTCTCAACCTTGAAAGGAAGAAAAATTATAACTTAAGTGCAACTCGCAAGTGCAACAATGATGCTTCCCCAAAGCGAGAATCTGTTGTTTTGACGACAAAAAAAAAAAAAAAAGTGAGGCTGGCGTCTCCCGATTAAGGAGACGCCATGAAAAACTTGGCACTCATTCATTCCCAAATAAGGCCAGTGTGGGAGGAGTCAGAACTGAGGCGGGAAGTTCAGTGGCTCCACCCTAAATGCTATGTTCAATGTGTAACAAAGGGTCCGCCACAAAATGCTCCAGCACCATGCTGACCAGTTGAGATGTTTGTCTCTGTGAAAACCGGGCTTAAGACTATCTGCCGTACAGGTCATCAGGGTAATCTCGGCTCCGGCTTTCACTGTAGCTGTTGCTATGGTCATTGTTATTGTTGTTGCTACGGTTGGACAAATCCAAACCGCTTGCCGATGGGTGGTGATGCATATCGTCAGCTTGACGATCACCAAACAAGTCCGTCTCAACCATCGGAGATGCCCCCGTGACCTCAGCACGAGTTGTAAACGGTGACGGAAGCGGGGCACCGCTGGACCCTGAAGGCCCAGGAGCTTCTAGAGAGCCTACCAAGGGTTCAGTGTGAAAAAGAGTCGAGACACCGAGTCCAGCAGGAATTTCCGAGGTTGGGTTTCCCACCTGAGTTGTCCTGACAGAGGTCTGTGAGCCACGGTGAATCCGGTGACTGACCACGATGTTGTTTCCAAAACCGCCCATGGAAGCCATTGTAGTGCTGCGTTCCCGCTGGACCACGGCTGTCATTCCTCCCTCCGCCATTAGGCGGCGGATCCGAGACAGAGCGTCTTCTCCCGGGCCGGGCTCGGCTGCGGAGTCCACTAAGAAAAACCAGAAAGCATAGCATACCTGAATATTTCTGTAAATATATGCACAAACAATACAAGATTGCTTTCGTTATTTATATGATTCTGTATGAGTTTGTTGGAGCAATGCAAAAAACGTTTTAAATAATTTTATGTAGTTAAACTACATTTTTGATTGCCCTCCATCAAGTTTACTATTTAAAAAGAAAATTATCAAATGAGAGAGTACCATCATTTGTAATTTATTTCAAAAACAATTAAAATAATGATCTACTATCAATTACTTTAAATTTCAGCTATTATCAAACTACTATTACTACAAATTGAAACTATTGCTAACCATCACCATAAATTCCAGCAAAAAATAATTATATTGTAAATGTGATATGCAGTTAACTATACCAGAATATCAGATTTTTGTGTTAATGACCAAAAATCAACAACAACAAGGTCTTAGCAAGTTATCTATTATCTTCCCATGTGTGCGCACTGGGTCCCATTAAATTGAGAAAACAAGAGCGCAGATTTAATTAGTCTAGCTAACAGCAGGTAATAAAGCACTTGAAACAGTAATAACAGTGTAAAGCCCTCAGCAGGACACAACACAGATCTCACACAGATCAGTTCAATCAATTTCACTCCATTACCTGTGTCTGACAAAGGAGGAAGAGACAGGATGAGAAAGAGTGAGGCAGTTACCGTGGTATGTGGCGGGTAAGTTGGTCCGGTTCAGCGATCCCTCTGAAAGCGATGCCTGAACTGGTATGTGTGACAGTGTGTGTGCCATCTCTGGGGGTGCGTGCCTCTCGGTGCTAGTGCTGGCTGTGTGTACCACTGCAAGAGCAACACATTTTGCAGCTGTGAGTGGACAGAATCAATATTACTTAACATGGTTACAGAGAAATGAACTGGAGCTTTATAGATATCCGTTAGAATCACTGTAGCCCTGAGCAAGACACTTCACTGCAGGGTTTTGTTTTTTAGCATGAGTGCATTACATCTGGGCAATATATATTGAATACTGAAAATGATTTTGCTAGCAGTATAAAATTAAGACATCGGATTATGTAGCTTTAATTAACGGTTAATACTTCAGTTCAGTTCATTCATTTGAATGAGTTAAAACAGTCTATTTAAATGAATCAAATCAAAATTATTCAATTCACTCAATGCTGACAAAAGAAAATCAAGATTTATTTGTATTTTATTAAAAATACATAGAAGATTTGAAGTTTAAGATCACATTTAATGTTGTAAAAAAAAAAAAAAAAAAAAGAAAAAGGTAAAAAGGTGCGTGTAAGGAGAAAAAATAAGTGTTAAAAATAAGTCAGTGTTTAGTATGTCTTCTTACTGAAATTGTTATTCTAATACATTTCATATATTATTTCACATTTATTATAATAATATCATTTGTGGCCAAAAAAAACACAATTTTTTGGACCCTGCTGTATATTTTGCATGTTATAATGGTGCCAAAAAAGTAGGATTATGAGATTAAAGGATTAAAAGAATGTAAAAATGCTATGAGAATAAAGTTGAAATTACAATATAATAGTAATACTTAGAGAATAAGGTCAAAGTACTACAACTTTATTCTCACAATCTAGATAAAAAAAAATTTATAAAATGATTGTGGCACTAAAACACTGATGTACATATAAATACAAATTATTACTAGTGCTGTCAAACGATTAATCACATCCAAAATATAAGATTTTGTTTACATAATACATTTTTGTCTACTGTGTATATTTATATGTGTGAATAAATGTACATATTTTCAAAATATATATGCGTGTATGTTTAAGCATGTCTCTGTATATATATATAAATGTAAACAAATGTGATCACAATGTGATAAATCATTATTAATTGATTGACAACACTAATTATTACACAGTTTAAAAATAATGAATTTTTATCTAGATTTTTTACTGTATATTCTTGTTTTATAGAAAGTGTTTTATGTATCTGTATGCAAATGACATTCATACAAATGTCTTACTGTGTCTTGATGTGTGTGCGTTCTGGAAGGTGCTGGCTGAAGGAAGTTCCCTCTCTGTCTGTGTCTCGGCATTCTGCAGTCGCACCACTGGTGTCTGCGTCCCCTGTGAGGTCACAGAAGGGGCGGCTTGACGCGGCTGCAGGCCAATAGCGTTCATAAGGCCCATGTCTCGGTCAAAACGCCAGCCGGACCTGCTGGTGCTGTTACAAATAAACACAGATAAGCATTTTTGGATCCACGACTATGACAAGCTGTGACTTCAGATTCTGATTGTCATTTCTGACCCTGGGCGCTCCACTCCACGGGTTCGGCTGCTGCTGCTGCTGCTGCTGACAGTAAACAAAGAATCCGAGCTCAGATCCGATGGACTGTCTCCATCACTGCGGAAATCACTGACAACAAAACAGATATTTTAGACTACATTATCTTGTTTACACATCTCAGTAAACGGCAATGTATGAATCACATCAGCTTATTTATTAACATAAAAGGATTCGTTTGGTAATAATGACTGGCTGATCGTACATTGTTCCACTTATTACACAGCTAAGTGCCAAATATGTAAATAAATAAATGGACATCTAGTCAGTTAAGCTGATTGTAGAACAGCCAATCAGAATCAAGTATTCCAGAGAGCTGTGTACTGATCTCGGATTGTGCATTTAAGACCAATAATACACCCAGACTTGGCCAAATTACTAAATTGAACAACTGAACTGCAAAGGAGCAATAGAATTATTGCGATGTACTCCATCTGTCCGTGTGGGCAGTGATCTGATTATAAACCCATCAGATTGGGGGAGAATTCCTTGAAAGCGATGAGCTGCAAAAGTCATGGGGCACAGAGGTAATGTGGCCTGTAACCTTGTTAAAAAACAATAATTGCTTTTTTCCAGTTGAACACCCGAGTTTCCTGCCACTAATGAAGAAGGTAATCTAATGAAAGGCGGCTTCAGGTAACATGGCGGTTTATCAAAAGTCCTCAAATAGTCCACGTATCTGAAAACTGACACTGATCTGGGATCGGGAATTCGTTTCGCTATTTACTTGTTGAAGATGAACTGCTGACAGACAGATAATGAATCAACAAAGTCTTTGGCATGTTTGACTCACCGAGTCAATATTGACATAAGCTCTGGAACGAGTTTATGGAAATTACTGGTTGTAAAAATGCGGCTTTTATTGCGCTGATCTTATCTGCGATTTCCATGGCTACTGTGCTTCACTGTGGCACTTGTTTTGGTTATCTTGCTGGGTGGTGTGGAGTATTGGTTAAAGAACTGGACCAAAAAGTTACTGGTAACATCTCAAACAGAAGCAATTCACTAACTATCGTTATCACTTTACTAGGTTGCAAAACCCTAATAGCTGCCTACAGAGAAAACATTAAGGCATCTTAGTCAATGCTAAATGAGATATACGGTCGATATAAATACCTTGATAGCCAAGTGAACATTTAACTTCACTCCCTGACATTAGACGCAGGACAAAAATACCCCGGCACACATCGAATCCTATGATTTTTATAGTCGCTGTTGCATTCATCTTGCCTCAATGCATCTTTTTCGTTCACTTCCTCTTCATTATTAGGTATCAATGTGTGCTCAATAAGATCGTTTGTGCTCAAGCGCCACCAAATCGTGTTTTACTGTAACTTCAGCATCTCCAGGCACATGAACAAAAGCGCTAATCTGATTGGTCTGCCAGTTTTTTTTTTTAAGGATGCACCATCCAGGTTTTTTTTTTCTCTTTAAATGTTGCTTTTATGTCTGCTGTTTGGCGCGTCGGTGTACACACTCACATTGGTGCTCTTTGTTTAGTCATGAGACGTGGTTAAATGACATTGATAATCACGTGCAATATTTGTCCTGATACAATCATTTCTGTGGAAACTAGAGTAACAATGATGAAAATTCAGCCTGACATTACAGGCATAAATTAAGTTATTTTAAATCTTAGTAATATGTATGTTCTTACTAGAATTTCATGCTTTTAGCAATGAAACGCTAACTCAAACTGTTAAAATACAGCTATGAATGAACAAATCAGCAGGCAGCTCCCTTTGTGAACAATAAACTGTAAGGCAGCTTAGGTTTTGGAGCCATTGTTGTATTGGGCATAATACTTTGTTCCTGTAAATATACATACTATAATTTAGTATGGATTAAAACATTTGGCAAATGAATAAAACATAAAATACTGGGGTTTTACGATGTGATA
>JAUMHI010000074.1:2684357-2730264 GCA_032359435.1 Enteromius unitaeniatus
CTTTGTGAACAATAAACTGTAAGGCAGCTTAGGTTTTGGAGCCATTGTTGTATTGGGCATAATACTTTGTTCCTGTATACTATACTATACTGCCATACTATAATTTAGTATGGATTAAAACATTTGGCAAATGAATAAAACATAAAATACTGGGGTTTTACGATGTGATAAAGAAAATCAAATATGCTAAAGCATGCATGTGGACCAAGATAGTCTACTTGGCTGTTGTTTTAGCTGGATGTTTACTTACACCGGCCTGCAGATAACCAGGTCGCCCTTATTGGTTCCATAGGCCAATCCCATGCCTGGTTCTGGAAGCCACCGGGCCGAATTAATACTGACGTGTCTTCTCTGGTCTGGAGCCATGGGGTACACCACATTAAACATCATCTAGTGAATACCAAGAAAAAGCAAGCCATCAATAACACAGAAACCAGAAAAAAACCTTCATTCACAGCACTGTGTCATTCTTTATGGCTAGGAATAAAACTCACCCTAACTAGTTTATATCGTAAAATAAACAATATTTTACAATCCTGCAAATGTGACATTTTGTTAGGCTCTTACTCTAATGGAGGTCTCTCCTCCGTGTGGCTGCTGTAGACGAAATACTTGCGCCACCATGTGGTCGGTAGTGGGATGGAGCAGGATCCGTCTGGAGGCCAGCCCTACCATCACATAGCAGCCCATGGGTGAAAGACTCACAGAGATTGCGTTCGGACCTGAAACGCAAGTCAAAAGCAAAACTCAAAAGCAAGTCTCTGCATTTTCTCATAAAGCATTTTCTTTCTAAACTCTAAAGAGGAATGTTCACAGTGTTACTGTTGGATAACACTGACCGAATCTCTTGGTGTACAGCATTTCTCCCAGGTTATGGGGAGCGAGGGAGTAGACGGCTAGGATGCCCTCATCTGCAAAACCCCGCTGGCTGCTGGGAATGAACACGGCCAGCAGCTGCCCGTCCGCTGAAATATCACAGCTGGCATCGTTGTAGATCTTACAGTGAGGAACGAGTACATTCACAGTGGCTGAAAGATGAAAACAAGAAAAAAACTAAATGAAATAAGACTAACATTTAGTAGTTTCTAAATAAGTTAAAAGCGAAACAAGCTACCTATTCAGATAATGTTATGTTGATTATGTGCAAAAAAAGGTAAAAAAACAGTAGTACTGAGAAAAACACACCATTACTGATCTCTGGAAGGTCAAACTTGGTGAAATCCCACCACTGCAGCCTATAGGTGGTGTTGGCAATGTTACTGGCCACAGCTGACTGCCCATCACCTATAGATGCACCTGCAACCAAGCATTATGGGTAGATCTATTTAATTCTAAATCACTATTCATGTACTTCATGTTTTTAACATTATATGGGAAAAAAAACATTGAAAGTGCTTTATAATGAAACAAAAGAAAGGCGTGAAATGAAATTGCTGGTTGTACCTGCTAATACTCTGTTAATGGAGGAGTGCGTGGCCAGGCCTGACTGACCCCTTTCATGGAAAAGTCCAGCGTAAGGCAAGTACTCTGGTAACAGGAACCTCCTTCAGATACAAATAAGTTTATATGAATGTTAAAAAAAAGGACATTTCTATTTAAAATAACTACTTTTTCTAATCAATGAAACCTGAAACACTGTTTCCACAAAAATGTTAATCAACTATTTTCAACAATTATAAAAGGATCATGTGACACTGAAGACTGAAGTGATGATGCTGAAAATTCAGCTTTGCCATCACGAGAATAAATTACAATTTAAAATGATAAAAAAAAACTAGAATTTTAAAATTGTACAAATATTTCACAGTATTACTGTTTTGGTAGTTGCATGACACGAACCGTGGCACAAAGCGTCCGAGAGAGGGAGCTGACATTCGAGCATTGCGGGGCATTCTGTGTCTTGTCCTGTCTCCAGGCTCCCTGTAACCAAGTGAGAAAAGAAATATTTTAAACACTTACCCAAAATTTCAAACCACTAGGATGAACGAAGCAAGACGGATTTTCAGTAACAGTAATTGCAATTGTATAGTAATATAAGTGTATGTCTATGTGAGTGAGTTTCATCAGACTCACTCTATGTCCTCGTAGTCTCCATCACTGGCCTCTGGTGGTGTGGAGGAGGGGTTGTTGGACTGGCTTTCGGCTTGAGAGTTTGAGAGCGTCCGTAGGCGATTCTGTAAAGAACGCTGGCGTATGCTTTCTCTCCGAGACAGATACTGGATCATCCTCTGAGCATAGTAAGCAGCCGGAGACAGCCTAAGGAGATGTGAAAGAAGAAAAAAGAAAAGTGTCAAACTCTGAAGTTAAAGCCTAATAATCAGCGTTGAGTTTACACGTATAGGTGTTTTTAAAAAGCTACCTGGCAGGATCTGGGTATATGGGATGATCTCTGGAGCCAGACATATCATATCGAGAGAATGGAAACAGTGATGATTCCAACAACCTCCTGAGGCAGAAGGTGAGATATAAATCAGTAAATATGTACATTTGTCTTTCCTGTTACTTATGTTCTTGGATATCTGCAGGCAAAATCAGGACAATTCAATAGGAATCAATGTTATTTGGGACCTGTGAGTTTTATCAATTTCCCCATGTAGATTTTGTAACAGATTCATGTCAGATATGCCAATTTGCTCATTTGACCTTAAAGGGATAATAATTCACCCAAAAACGAGAAAAACAAGGTTTTACAGATCAACATGAGGGTAATGACAGAACTTTCAGTTTTGGGTGAACTCCCTTCAGTAACCCAAATTAGTTGTTCATCCTCACCTCCTGAGTGAGTCCTCGTCTGGATTATCAACAGGCACCTCCGGGTTTAAGGCGTCTGGTGCTGCCTCAGAAGCAGCGCTGGCTGTCGGTTGCCGGTACACGCTTTCCCACTGCCCCGTCTCCTGATTGTACACAAGACCCATGGGCTGCTGGTCCTGTAGACCAGAGGAGGTCTCGCCCAAAGCCATGGGCCTCATCTCAGGGGCCTGGGCCTCCACTCGTGCACCCTGACCAGGGTCTTCAAAAGGAGGCACTGAAAGCGGCCAGGATGGTCCGTCTTGAGAGGATGAGGAAGAAGAGGTCTGACCGGAACGCTCCCAGCGCTGAGTGTCGTGGTTGAAGGTGAGGAGGTTGTGGCAGGAACGGCAACGATTGGGGTGGTTTTGTGAGGGGCCAGGGGCTGTGCCTGCGTTTCCTGCGTGGGAAGAGCTGTTATGCGAAGGCCCGGGGCGTTCTGTGTCCATGCTACTGTTGAGCAGCTCCTGCATAGGTCCTGGTCCACCCACCACCTCTCGGCTGCCCCCGGGTCGCTCCAACTCCTGCATGCGCTCATATTCCATAAAGTAACGGCTCAGGTTGCACTGCAGGACATTGCGTATGGAGGCGGGGTTGTTGCGTTGGGTGTTGTCATAAAAGGGGTGATGGCCACTACTAGTGCCGTCGTTGGCTCGTCCCCGGTTGTGCTCTGTTCCAGGTAGCACTAGGCCTCTGCCTTCTGTAGCAGATGTGTATATGGGTGATGAAGAGGAACCATCGGGAAACCTGTGCAGGGAAAGGAGATCCATAGAAGAGGAGCTTGTCCTAGGAGGGGGCACTACACCCCTTCCGGCACTGCTTTCCACCCCAATCGCACCTAACCCATGTTCATGTCCCGTGCTCAGCAGACTCCCAGACCAATCAGCCCCAGGGAGACGCCCAGGGGCCTCGAGAGGACTAGGTGCTTGTGACCCCAAGGGATCGATAGTCCTAAGAGGCAAGAGTCCCCGATGCGCAGAGTTCCCCGCAGCCCCGCTGAAC
Source organism: Enteromius unitaeniatus (assembly GCA_032359435.1). Classification (NCBI taxonomy): domain Eukaryota; kingdom Metazoa; phylum Chordata; class Actinopteri; order Cypriniformes; family Cyprinidae; genus Enteromius; species Enteromius unitaeniatus. The sequence goes on from JAUMHI010000074.1 coordinate 2,688,147, forward strand.
ACGCTGCTAAAAGCAGAAGGTCGGTCCGTGGTGGTGCGGGTCTGGCTAGGAGCAGGTGAGAAGGCAGAGGGGCCCGACTGAGTCTGCTGTTGAGTTGAATCTGAAGGCTGGAGGCCTGTCGGATTCTGTGTGAATAAGTTCCGCGAGGCAGCACAGCGACTGCACAGGCAACCCAAACCCAAATGCTGCGTACATCCCTGTAAGGCAGTGCGCTCACCCGGTTCTGTCCGCATCGGGTACTGGAACCGGGGCATGCTGGGAGGCTCTCGCGGCTCAGGGGCAGGGCGGGATTGATCACCAGCCTGCGCCCCAGAAGAGCGAGAGGACAATATGTGCAGGAAATTGTGCAGGATGGGTGTGCGACGTACAGGTGGGGAGCGCAAAAGAGAACGTTGGCGAAACAAAGCCATCTCCATACTGTCCATGGGGACCTCAGAGTCATCATCATTCTATAGAAACACAGTAAAACACTCATAAAATCATATTCGTAAAAGGCAACCACACTAGAAAATGCAGTACAGTTATTCTGACAGGAAAAATGGTTGTTTCTAACCTGCTGGTTGGATGGGTTCACAATAGCCGTTAAAAGATTATGACCTAGAGGATCAAATCTCACCAACCTGGCCAAAAAAAAAAAAAAAGGATTAATTGTTTTCATGATTATGGAAAAAAGTTGACTACTAAGAAAGAATAGTATTGATTCCACACCGGACACGTTCGGTCTCGCTGGCAGTCTTGACCACAGCAAAAGGTTCTGGTCGGCTCCAGTCCCAGAAGTGGAGTTCGTTGTTGGTGGCGATGAGCAAGAGCTGAGCCGTGGGGTGGAATGCTAGAGAAGCGATGGCAACATTACTCTCTGTGAACCAGCTCTCACTACCACCCTGAGAATAGAGGAATACAATCACATCATTCACATAAACAGCAACATCTGAGTTTCTAATGCCTAGTATATTTGTAGACGGCTTGCAATTTGATCAGACTAGAATAACCGCTGAAAGCTGCGAATGAACAGTGTGAAAATCAAACACACAAGATAACAATGTTTGCAAAAGTGGAAGGTCTACAAAAATTAGTCGCACTAATTAGTAGCTTAAAACATTGAACAAAACCGATGCTTACATGCAGATCCCAAATGCGGACTTCTCCATCAAGGCACCCAGAGGCAACCAGGCCAGGGATGGTGGGGTGAAAGGTCACGCACCAAGGTGTGCGTCGATGGCCCACTAAAGAGTGCAGGCACTTTCCTGTTTTCACATCTGTGATGTAGATGTTGTGGTTGACGTGAGTTGAGGCCACAAGGTTCCTGTTAAAGTAAACTTTGTAATTAATATCTCAGGAAGCGAGCTAAAACATGTTATTGCATTATATTTTTGCTTCTTTTTTTTTTTCATGTACTTACCTATCTGGACTGAAAGCCAGCAGAAAGGTTGATCGTGGATTATCTGGCAACTCTACTTTCTGTAGAAATAATTGAGACACATACATATTCTCTACATACACAAATGTATATTTGCACAGATGCACACTATTTGCAAGCACGATCATTTGGAAATAAAAGAGTTTGCAGAGTCTTAATGACATTTCAGGTTTATTATTTAATCTATACTTTAATCTTAGAATAAATCATTACAATACTAAATGCTTTCCAACATCTAAAAATCAATACTTTCCAACATCTAAAAATCATAAACTGGATTGTTCTGTAAGGGGAGGAAGGCTTTGAATATATTCTTATGCAAAAATTGAATTAAGGTGTTATTCTGGCTGTGATATCCTAAAACTAGTTTACATAGGAACGTCTGCTGACTGTTAGGCCAGAGTGAACCATTAGAATCATTAAGGTTGATACCCTACCTGGCTCTGCCATTTCATCCAGCGCGTCCGATCTTCCACAAGCTGCTGCAGGAGCCGCTGGGAACCCAGCATGCGAGCTCCTCGCTCTCGACCCGACAGGATCAGCACAGAGTTTCTGTTCTGCACTGCCATTTTTCCTCTCTAGTGCTCCACGGCCCGGCCGGCCAGCCTTCCTCGCATAAGGGCCGGACACTAACTCAGCAGCACATCGGCCATGCAGACTGGTGGACAGACACACAATCAACAAACAATAATCTAGAAGTCTGTAGGATCCATATTAATCAGCAGAAAACATCCGAGAGATCACTCTCTGATTAAATAACAGTGATCAAGAGCAATATCACTGTTTATTCTCTGTATTTCAACACAAAGACTTGCAATCTTGATGACAGCTCATCTCCAGACAGATGTCTTGACAAAAGGGACTGATCATGCAACAAAACAAAGTTGTAAGAATGTATTCAATAGCTATATACCCTGACTACAAACAGAATGATCTGTTATGGATACAAAGGGCCCAAAAATTAGACAAGAGATTAGGGTTTAAGTAAACCCTATGGGTGTTTTGCCATGATGTTGCTCACACGATTACATTTCATTTGGTATTAATATTTATATATTCAAACATAGATTAATATGACTTGATGTTGCTGTGGTAAAAAAAAAATCGCCCTATCAGACGTGCTGAACCATGTAAACAAACAAGCCATTTAAATCTACACCATGCCAGTGAAATTTCCATCCACATTTAATCAACAGCAAACCAGAGACACAAAATATACATATAAACAGCACCAGTAAAGACATTAAATGTGTTTTTTGGTCGTGGAACTAACAATAACTCACTGCCGTGCCCGCCCAAATATGGAAATTGAACTGAAGCTACTGTGTTAGCCACCATTTATTCGCTATAAACGTTGATGTTATTTACACAAATTTCAGTTTTATCAATTACACCGCCACAAATACATTGTGAATGTATTGGGGGAAAAATAGATTAAACAACGCATATATAGAATATTTTACAGACCTGTTCTGTTGTGTTTGTCAGCGAAATGTCATCGAAGACGTTGTTAGCTTCTTAGCCGAGAGAGATCGTTATTAAACGATCTGGATTGACAACCCATTGATCCGAAGCGCCGGGCGGATTAAATTCATGTTATTCAGGAGTATCTCAATCAAACCGTTTTAATCATCGGGACTGTGGGAGATTGTAATCTGGTGGCTATATGAGAAATGATGCTAGCTAACTGGTTTGTGGATAGCTCGGCGTAGGCAGGCATGCTAATCGAGAGCTGACTGCGTTGAACTGCATTAGGTCGGTTAATCGATTGCAGAATAGATCACTTCAGGAAAAACAACAGGAAGAATGTGCTATTTTTGATAATTTACTGGTCATCGGGATTAATTAATTCATTAATTTAATATATATATTATTTACATGTATTCCTAACTTAGAAATAAGAGTATATTAAAGGTTTTAAGACATTTCAATTGTATTAGTCTACGTCAAAGTAGCTTACCTGTGGCAGTTTTAAGATTGTGATTTGTATCAGATCTTAATTCTGTGGTGTTTGATATGTACCATAGTGATTAATGATTACCATATTCACGCGCCAGGGTTTACACGGGACTCCAAGACATGCCAAATAATATCATAGCAATAATATGATATATGCCATTTGTCTCAGTCCGCTTTTTGATAGCAATGATTGTTCACTGAACGTTTTAAAACAGCTCAAATAGCACATTTATTTAAGCTTTAAATAATTACATACTGAAAAGAACTTTTCAAATAGTGCAACTGTATCAAATCACAAAGACCTACGATAGGATTGTGCTTCAAAATACACGGATCAAATATTTCTAAAACATTACTAATACACAAATTTTACCATTATGCAATAATAATGACATGTTTACAGCATAACCTATTCATAGATTGATTAATACACAATCATTAGTGTGACTACTCACATTTACGACTTGCATACTTACTTGTATGCATCAAGATATACAGTCATTTCATTTTAGATCAAATCTGCTGTGCTTTCTTCAAAATCTGTGTAAATAGCTGTGCATTGCTTCTTACATTCAAATATAGTGTGATATTTTGCAAAGAAATATTTTAGGCGACTCCACATTCTCTAAGTCTGTACAACACCTCAAGCTCTTCAGCAAGAGACTTTAAAGCAAACATATTGGATACAATATGCAGGCTTTTCATGTAAAGTAAAAATGTTTAATTATTAATGATTATTATATTTCTTTCTTAAACAATAGTTTAAGGTCTTATATAAAATTGCCATCCAGGAAAGTTTAATTGTGCTTGGCCCGGCCTCCTTTCAGGTACGTCTTCCAGCGTTTCACATAATCCCTGAAAATGGGAGCGCTGTCAATTGATGCGAGCAGCTGTAACTGGTTAATGTGCGTGGTGTGGTAGTCCCAGCGTGCTAAATTAGGGGCAACACCCAGGGTAAAATGTCTCAGATCGTACACCGTTCCAGAGCCTGTGTCGAACAATGGCAACATGGCCTTGAGCGACTCCAGTCCTTGACTGAAGAATACACCTGCATCTCGACCGAGCTTGTTGCCCGCCGTCTCGGCCACATCATATAACCCAATCAGAGAGTAGATAAAGCCATTAAGAACAAACGAACTAGGTGCTGTGGGGTATTCCTCGTACCAGTCGTACTTGTTCATGAATGTTGCTTTGACTCCACCATGTTCAGAAGTCCTCTTGAAGGGGGATGTCGCTCGGATTGCGGCGCCGAGGTATGCAGGGTTGTGGGTCACCAGGTACGCTCTCACTAATGTTGACATGGCTTGGCCTTGGGCCATGGCGGAGTACCATCCGGGCTCCAAGCTCTTAAACCCCTCTCCAAGTTTTCGGGTCACCTTTATCGGCCACCCTCCGTGCTCGTCCTGGTTGTGAAGAAGCCAATCACTGGCGGCAAAGAAGGCAGCCATGTGTGCAGTGGAAGACACAGTAATATTGCTGATAAAGCCAGAACCTCTAAGAACCAGCTGGACCACCTGGCGAGGCATGATCTTGGTTGCCTTCACCACTTTGGTGTTGGACAAACCGACTCCTTTACGCAAATCCGTCACTAAATCACGACTGACGGTACTCCAGGAGGCTCGAGAGCCAATGCCGTAGATGACATCTCGGTCTTTGAAGGAAAGAAGGAGCGGACTAGTGATGTAATGGATTATATAAGGAGGTCCCTTTTCTGTGGTCTCCAGAACCACAGAGACGCTACCATTGGAGACAAACTTCACATCAAAGGTCAGGACGAAGTCTTTTGCATTGTCCAAGACCAAAGACACACCATCACCATAGTTCTCTATGAAAACACAACAAAGTTATCATCCATCTGTGATCATCACAGCAAAACAGTGGATACATCTGAATTCAAAAATTTAGCAAGGAATACATACCCGTTGTGACAAAATGGTGGGCAAACCCAAAGCGACCTTGATCCTGGAGCTTAGAGAGTGTACAACCCTTAGGGACAACCCATGGACTTGAGCCACCCTCTTTTTCTTCTGACATGCCATAGATCTTTATATCAGGTGGCTTTTCTGTGAGGTTCTTGCTGTAGTGGCTTAGCCCATACTGAGCTATCTGAATGGGGTAGAAGTACCCCTGAGGACCCCACTGAGTAGAGATTGGTACACCTGTAAACAACAAAAATACAAAAAGTTGATCCCAGATTAATTTACAGTTTATCAGGAACAGGATTGGGCACCCCTTCTTTACACATCAATGCAATTAAATGACTTTGGGTTCAAACCCAATCTAAACATTGTACCTCTGTCTGTATTATTATGTGTGGCAAAATAAGATAAACCCCAAACTACCTTCAACACCGCTGATGCATTTCACCCGATCCCGCACTTCCACGTTATAACCCTCAAAGGACATGAAGACCCCGTCCGGGTGGTAAGGCTCCCTTTGGGTATACACCCTGGAGTAACTGTGGGAGAATTCAAACCGTTCCGTCCCATCATATTGCACCAGACGGCCGTAGACGTCAAAGTACCTTTCCACCCAGCTGAAGGGCAGATACACCTCTCCCCCTTCCCTACGGCCTTTTATGATGACATCTTCATTGATAAGGCAGTCAATCTGCTCATAAATGACTTCTTTGGATCCAGGCGGTGCTTCAGGGGCTTGCCCGTTCTCCTCGTCCTTCTCTGGGGTGGGTGCAAACTCCAGCTGAGGTCTGATCTGCGTGGGCAGGTCTTTGTCACTGGAGCACTTGTTCCACAGCAGTATAGTGATGAGGGCAAACACAGCACAGATGACTATCAGAGTCTTGTGATTGATGCGAGCCACCAGACAGCGCATTGTCACATTACAGCCATGCAGTGATAGTGGAACTGACACCGGAGCATTCTCAGGAAACCCTTATGGTCTTGTCAGAGCCATGCAGGTGCAGCATCTGCGGACAGAAGTAAATATGGGTCCACCATTTTGTCATGTACGACCAACCACAAAATATGACAAAATATCAAATCTTACCATCACAAATCACTGATATAGTCTAGTGGTAATGCTTACACTCATAATACATTGAAATGTAAAATAAAAACATGTATGTATAGCTACATACCAGCTAGATGAAACTTGCATGGTCACATTATGAATAAGAGACATATGTCATTAGTGAACACTAATCCTTTCAGCACAAACACACGAACGCTAATAAAATCTAATCGCATGTCTGTAAATTGAAGCTGCAGGGCTCATGTGATTTTGAATGAGGGCGTTAAACAACATGCAGTGCCGTAAAACGTAATGAAACCACACTTACGCTCACCTGAAAGAAGCGCGTCGTCCGCTCGAGGGTCTATATAAGCGTAACATAGAAGACGTCAATGAATAATATGTACGGAGAGATTCCTCTCACTCCAAATCTGCTACATAGTATATGCTACAGCTGTATTGAGGCAGCACTGGCCAATAGGAGGCGACGTGCTGCCGTGGCAGAGCCAATCTTATGTCAGATAAGAAGTGACATAAGGTGAATATTATGACTTATAAGCACGATTCCTGTTTGTGGCAAGCACACATGCGTTTAAGAGTGTAGGCTAGTATATGCATCTCTTTTTTAAATATATATATATATATTTATTATTATTATTATTATTATTATAGATCTGTACTTGAGTAGTTTATGTATACACTTTATTATTATTACTTTAGTATTAAATATGAATACTAAGGTTAATTCAAAATGAATAAGAAAGTTTATAGGTATGATTTTATGTGCAGAATCGTAGTGAAATTTTGAATGATAAATCATTTCCATTGCGTTGCTGAACATAATCGCAAAATGTCTCTGAAAACCATGTTTGACTGTTTATTTGAGGAAATCTGAGAATTCCCACAATCTCTTAAAAACAGAACAGGCGACACAATGCAATCTGTTACAATCTAACGATTTCATTCAACGATTTCAATAATTAAAACCTTGTTAGAACATAGTTAAACACTTACACATAAATAGTACAACAAATACAAGCACTCATATATATGCTGTATATTTGGTAATATTGTATGTAATATTTATAATTATTATTATGTCTTAGCATGGCAATGTAAACTGTTTATGTCATTAAAGCAGTTTTTTCTTTTCATTTTAAGGTATCCTTATTACAAACATTACATATACTTATTATAATAACAATTAACAATTATTAAGTAACCTTAAACCAAACCCTAATCCTAACCTTTTCATACATGTATACATGAAGATTAATATTACTAAGTTCATAAATGTATAATTACACTCTAATAAGGACACCTTAAAATAAAGTACCATTTTTATTGTATTTACATGTAACTATTACTGAAGTAAATGACTTTAAATTATTATTTACATGGCAATTTAATTTTACACCAACTGCAGTGACTATTCTTACTGTAGAAAAAACACACTTTTGCATGATGCATAAAAGGGCAGAAAATAAATTTCTAAAATGAATAATAATAATAAAGATGATGATAATAAAAACATGTACATGTACAATAAAAGTGTTAAAAGGTTACAAATAAATGAAAACATAAAACAACATAGGATTTACAAAACCTGCAACATCAGAAACATCAGCAAGATCATATTGTGAGATGATTATGTTCATATTTGTAGGATTCCAAGCAAATGAAAAATGTTAAATTCTTCAGAAATTTTCCTTGTAGAAGTTGAAGCCAAAATGCTCACACTGGGCCTTGATGACTTTTGCAAGAGCAGTAGAACCGCAATAAAAAACATGAACCTTTCCTTTCTTTTCTTCAGACACTTTCTGGAAAACCTGAAAATGCATTTAAACACAATCAAGACATTGGGGAGAATAGAATAGAATAGAATATTTGGCCTTGATTACCTTGGCCCAGTCCGGTCTGCCTGGCTGTGTACGTGTGCGAAGGCCGGTGATGGAATCTCTCTTCTCTTTCTTGGCCAGAAGATCCAGAGCCATCTGCAGACCTATGGCCTTCATGTCATTCTTGCTGAGGGCTGAAGTCATGTACATGTGCATCTCCAAAAAACGGCCTGAAAACATAAAAACAAGTATGATAGTGCCAACCCCACCTCCCTCTGACTTCAGTTCTCTCTTACCCTCTGGCTCTTCATCTGCCTGGTCCATCTCCAGCTTGGTCAAGAGACTCACAAACCACTCAAAGGATTTCTGATCTCGGTTGATCCAAATGAAGTCCACCTGCAGGAAGTTAGAGGATATTTAAAAAAAAAACCTCACAAGATCGAAGTTGTCTTTTACATCTGTTAGTGCTGTCAAACGATGAATCGCTATTACTTGCATCCAAAATACGTTTTTGTTGAAATATATCATGTATGCGTACTGTGTTTATTTATCATGTAGATACATAATATGGCACCACTTTACAATAATAACACATATGATTATATATGATTGTATTACAATAATACAATCATTCATTGTTAGTTCATGTTAGCTCACAGCGCATTAACTAATGTAAACAAACACGTGATTTGAATAATGCATTAATACACGCTGAATTTGGCATTAACTAAGATTAATAAATGTTGTAGTATGGTTCATTCTTAGTTGTTGAGTAAGGTTAACTAATGAAACTTAAAATGAATTGTTACCCATAATATACACATAATAAATATACAGTGAACAAAAACCTTTATTTTGGTTGCGATTAAAAGATTGCACTACTATCTACATACTGTAAAAATAATAAGATCAACAAATCATGGCAACATGTTAACTTCATTTTTCTAAATGGGGAGAGTCAATTAAAAAAATAGTTGAACTGTTCAACATACTAGATTGATTCATCAAATAAACTTTAACATTTAAATTGGAATATTTTTCCTCCCATTTATTCTAGCTTCCACTCGACTGACCACCACTCTTACCTTCCTCAGTTTCATTTCATCGTCTTTGATGGTTTCGCACCAGGAATAATTGCAGTTGGGGCAGTTTTGCTTTCTCATCCGATAACTGAAAAAACAAATTTGCATGTATTTTTTTCCATGCAAAGAACACCAAACTTTAATTTTCTGAATGGAGAGCTTGCGTGTCTCACCGGCACATAATACTCTGCAAAATAGACGCAAAGGGAGTGATGCCGATTCCGGCGCCGATAAGCACTGCGTGCTCCGATGCAAAGATCTGTCGAGTCGGGGTGCCAAAAGGTCCATCCACATAGCACTAACAAACAAAAGGATACAATTCTTGTAAGATGATCCCTTTTAGTAAATTAGACTACATTTTTTTGTAATAAAATTACTTACCTTAATGTTACAGTATCTGTGATTTTCACTTAATTTTGCTGTAAGCTGGAAGACAACAGAAAATACATCTGTTTAATGTGTGTCTTGCGTCCAATAAAACATAAGTTCTGCTTTGTTCAGAGAGATGACTTACTTCTCTTGTAGCCGGAGAGGCGTCTCCCAGTTCTACCTGGGCTACTGGGTCATTGACAGGCTTCTGGGAGTTTGTGTGTGTTCCACTTGTCCGGTACAGGGTCAGTTCAACAGCATCATCCTTATTAGACGCCACAGTATTGTTACAGCTTGCAGACTTAAACAATTCAATCTACGTGGAGCATAAAATGAAATAAACATTAACTGAAAAAATGGCAAGGCAACATGTTTTTACTAAAATAACTAAGTTGAAATGAAAATGGTACATATAAAAATAAAACTAATTTAAAATATTAATGAAAACTATAATAGTATGTCAATGATACTGCAGAAGAAGTGCAAATGTCTAAAAATGTTTCAGCTTGACTTTCTATAAAATAAATGGCAATATTTGTTAAAAAAAAAATAAAAAAAATAGAAGATAAGAGAAGCCGTTGATATAATAAAAGAAAGTCAATAATCTCGGTAGTGTCAATGATGTGATTACAAAACAACCCTGTCTATAAAGAGCATAAATTAAACATCACAGTAATGAACATCTATCACTATGGGTTTAGATTCCGGCGCTCAGCCAGTGGATGATGACCTGTGTTCTGCTCTCGTGGCGTCTGTTCCTCAGGCTGGCGGTGAGCCGCTTGTTGCTAATGGTCTGACTCTCCGGCTGTCTGAAATACTCGTACAGGCGGTTTGTCCACTGGCCCATGGAACGAACATGAAGCCACAGCATTTCTGTTTGAGGGCATGAGAAAAAGTCCTAGATGTGTGTAATAAAATGATGTAATATAATTTTGAATACATTTTGTTTTGTAAAAAAAACATCAAGACAGATTGTCTGAAAATAAAACATTTACTTTATTGTGCAGTTTTGTTTGAAAAATGAACTTGAATTAACAGACTGCTAAAAAAAAACAATATTAGAAAATAATCTTATTGTTTTAAAAATGTGCTTTTTTGTTTTATTATTCTTTGTTAGAACAAAACTTAAGACAGATTATCTGAAAACACGTAACAACAAATAATTAGATTTTTATTTGGTTTCATTTGAAAAAATATTGTTTTATAATAAAAAATAAAAACACTTGATTTTGATAGTCCCCTTTAGATCTACTAACAGTAATTCTCTAAGCAACTACATATCAACTAGCAGTAATTAGAGTATTAGTAAAATGTCTGCTTAACCTCTAACACTTTATATTGATTTTGTAAACAACATACTGACTATAAGACACTTTGCAAGTACATATCAACTTTTTCTACTAAACCTAAACCTGCCCTAAGAGACTACTCTGAGAATTAGTAGCAGCACAGTCTCCCTCCAACTTTTCACATTTTTACACTGGTCAAAACAGTGTTGCCTCGTTTTTTGATGCTCAAGGTACCCCTTTTCAGTCACATTTCGACGTGAGGGGTCCTCCGCTGTTTTAAATAGGAAATCCTTTGCGTCAATATGCAGGCGCAATATTTTTTTTTATATTTTATTGTCATAATTAAAAGATATATTGGGTAAAAACATTAGCATTATTGCATACATGTAGGGATGTGATTTTTCAATGTAAACAGTTAAACAGTTTTATTTAAATGATATTATTTACACATTTATGAGCACGTAAACCCAACCCCTGCCCCTAAACCTGCCATCTGTCAATAAAACACAAGACATAGCAGGCAGAAACAACCACGTCATCATTTATTTGAAAGATATTAATATAAGTCTTTTGATTCAAACTGATTGATTTGTGAGAAGAATAGACGCGGTCACTGTCTCCGTCTTCCATGTACTTCCTGTCTGTGAGTGATTTCAAAAAATGCAGCTTCAAGAATCCTTACGTCACCGTTGGTTGTGAAATGCCATTGGCTCTTGCGTGTCTCGTTATTGACTGTGTCATACTGCAGTGAAATACTATTGGCTCTTGTGTATCTCATGATCGATTGCGTCATGTTTTTGGAATAAGATGACAGCGCGTAAACAGAGCGGGATCATTTTTAGTGATTAAAACCTTGTGTTTTACTCTCTTCTCCACATTAAGACTTCGTATGGCTTCAGAAGCCTTGGAATGTGACACGACTTTTTATAATGTATTTTATAATGTTTTATAATAGTTTATAATGTATTTATACTGCTTGTTAATGATTAGTTTGTGCAATAAATACCTGTACAGTAACTGCATTTGCCTGTGTGTGTGTTTATATTGTTCAGAGGAGGGTAGGTTTTTATAGAAAAAATTCTATAATAAATTTATATATGCATACAAATCATTGCATTAAGCCATACCTTGATACCTTGAGCGTCGAAAAACGCAGCAATTTTGACCATGCGTCAAAATGTGACGAGTTGTAATGAGACTGTGTGTTGGTTTTACCTTGCTGCTCAGGAGCGCTGCTGATGGTAAATGGATGCCACTCGTACTTGGCGATAACCGGGATGTTTATATACACATAATCTCCAGGTTTAAAGTGAAAGAACGGAGGCCTCTTGATCACCAAATGCGTTACCTTTGAAATAAAAGGCCGTAGAGGTAAGGCTTTCAGCATGCATGACTAACTAAATGTTCCAGTAAACAAAATACACCAAAATATGTACATTGGCTCAGATGGTACCTTTGAGGGCAATAAGTTGACTTCAACTATGTACAGCCCACCCATGCGGGACACTGCTATCCCAACAAGTTTTTCAATGAGGAACGCCACTCCTGGTACCACAAACCACTTCCAAAAGTTCGCACAGTGGACGATCAACAGGGCCCAAACCCAGATGTAGGAAAGGTGAGACCAATAGAACACCTACACCAAAAACAAACCTTTTCTATATTATGCATATTTGAATGCTTTTTGTTTGTTGGTATGCATGGCTGAAACAATGTGCTGCAATTTGCAAACAGATTTCTTTGCTAACTTGTTATTTATGGCCTTGAAATGGCTTCATATTTTGCAAATCAACAGATATTCATCGGAAGCGAGTGAATTTAATCAACAAGCCATCACCTCGAAATGACCGCTGCGCCTGACAAACGTGCTGGAGCACACAACCATCAAGCAGATGAGAACCTGCAGAACGACCCCTGTAATGGAGGCGGAGCCACTGACCCAGCCAATCCCGGGACGGATGGTGAAGAGATACTCCCACAGCTGGTACATGCCATCATTCTGAGACATGCGGGCTAAGAAGAGAGGGAAGAAGAAATGTGCTTTTGTGACTGTGTTATAAGGTCATATACTCTAAATATAATCCTGTAAAGCCTATAGTATCATGCATTATGATACGCAATCTAATATTTCAAGATGAAGACTGGACTGAAGCTATTCTTGATTATTCATAAATCATTTTGATGGCACTGATATATTTTAAGTTAAATAAGTCAAGTTTCTTTCAGTTGAAACAGCTCAGATTTACATTTTAGTCTAGGACTAGGTTTAGGCCTTGTCTGGAAAACTGAGGGTATGTGTCACTCCCCATAATAAGAGCAATATTTATATATCATCCTATTATGACATTTATGACAATTATATTCTTGGGATATTTTCTTTTGCATTTTATTTAAGCAGCTTGTTATACTGTTAAGACCACAGTGGTTTACATTAAAATCAGAATTTAATCTTACATTTATATAAATAGCATCTGCACCAAATTGCATATTTTTACTCATTTTTGGCCTCTGAATAAAATGTAAGTGTTTTTTCTTTCTTGATTTTGAACTCCACATTCTGCTGTATCATCCCTTTTAGATCTTGTATAGTAAAGATTTAATATACTGTTAAAGAAAAAAAAAACTAAACAAAACAACAAAAAATTCAAAAACATTAAAAGAATAAATAAAATAAATTAACAACATAAAATAGATTTTGTGATTATTGTCTCAAAAAGGAATATTGTTATCATGTGCTTTTTTGTTTATACAATGTTTTTTGGACCCCATTGACTTTTAAAATAAATAATTACATTTATATATAAAATAAAAAAAAATATATTATAATAAAAATAAGCTGTGATTTACAGTAAAAATAAACATTCTCATAATTTTAACTAATATTAACATTTGTTATGTTCTCTGTTTTCTATTGTGAATGAAAATATGTTGTTCACAATAGAACACAGAAAACAAAACAAATGTTAAAGTTTTATTTAGTTTTATTTATTTTAATTTAGTTTTATCCACTAAATGAGCTCATTTCAAGTTTGATGCCTGCTTGAAAGCAGGACCTTTTAAAAAGATTCAGCTGGGAGAATGTCTAGCAACTAACTAAGTTGACAGATGATGACAGTTTTCATTTTGGGTCATTTTTATCACAAACTTTTATCAGGTTCAAATTTACTTTTAAGTTTACTTGTCCGTAGAATGAAATTCAATGTTTTTTGGACCCCACTGACTTCAAAAACAATCCCTTTAATTGAATTTGACCATTTTTTAAAGTAAGTTTACTACAGGTTACCAAAGTTAATGACGTGAGCGCCTGTGTGCACAATGGTGAAGATCAAGATGGCGTAGCCCACGATCTGATGCAGTAGAATGTTCTGGTCCAAAGGTAAGACCCTCACTATCCAGGTGGCACGCAGCCACGTCAGACACCGCCTCAACATCAGCACCTGTGAGACAAAACCTTCTGTCACTGTAGGAAATATGAAATATTAGATTAATCAGATGAGCTCAACTCACCATAACAAACGTGCAGTTGAGGTTGAGACACTGGCCGCAGCCCTTGGCCACCATGAACCAGGGGCCTCCGTGCGCGTTCTTCAGCATTGCGATGACGAAGAGGAGCACATTCAGGAGAGTGTACAGGCAGAGGAAGAACAGCTTGCGGCTGTTGTTGTGCCAGTACGCCCGCGTCAAGTAACGAGGAGTCTTGCGTTTCTTCTGCTCCAGATCAGGAGGTTTCAGCCAGTTGGCGGCACTGAGTGAAAACAAGAGAAAGTCATATTTTTTGGTAATTAATTTGGTACATTTTGGTGCATTTATTTGTGACCGTCTTAAGTCGCTGGGGTATATTTGTAATTTTATCTTTCTTTTATATAAATAGCATCTGCACCAAATTGCATATTTTTACTCATTTTGGCCTCTGAATAAAATCGAAGTGTTTTTTCTTTCTTGATTTTGAACTCCACATTCTGCTGTATCATCATTTTTAGATCTTGTATAGTAAAGATTTAATATACTGTTAATAACAGTACTGTTAATATAATAAACAAAACAACAAAAAATTCAAAAACATTAAAAGAATAAATAAAATACATTAATAACATAAAATAAATTTTGTGACTATAGTGCCAAAAAGGAAAATTGTTATCATGTGCTTTTTTGTTTATACAATGCTTTTTGAACCCCATTGACTTTTAAAATAAATAATTACATTTATATATAAAATTAAAAAAATATATATTATAATAAAAATAAAAATAAGTTTTACAGTAAAAATAAAAATAACAGGGCTGCAACAAAATGAGGGTACAACCTGAATTTCAGAAATGTTGAGACTTTTTTTGTTTTTTTAGAATATAGTAGAATATAGTAATACTAGCAATAGCCAAAAATTCATGGATATAAATTACCAATTTTGCTTTTATGCCAGAAATCATTAGGATGTTAATTAAAGATTGTGTTCCATAAATATATTAAAAGTTAATTTTTGATTAGTAACATGCATTGCATACATGATGCATACATTTCCGTTTCGAAAAATGTTCACTTATGACTAGTTTTGTGGTTCAGGGTCAAATTTATTATTACACACTGATATTGCATAATTTTTTTCACAACACTAATGACTAAATTTGTATTATTGTTAGGGTTTAGGGTTGATAGTAAGTTTAATAAAACACTATGTGATAATGTAGGTAGCAAATTCTATTTCTTTTCATTTTCTCGTCGTATCTGTATTCCTTCTAGGCACAACCCTAAATGTGTTTTTCATGACTGAGCCGTTAATTCATTCACTTAAATGTTTAAAAAAAACGTGTGTGAGTATCTATAATCTCTTTTGTGATATAATTGTGTCCTACCTGATGGTGAGGTTCTCCATAACGTCAGGAAAGTTTTCCAGCTCTGCCTTCAGCTCTTCAAACGTGATGGAGCCGCTGTTGTCTTTATCGGCAGATTCGAACAGCGCCAGAGTCAGGTCGTCCAGCTTTTCCTCTGGGAGCGAGATGGCACTCTCAAGCAGACAGGATTTCAGAACCGTGCGTAACTCATCCGGGTCTATGGAACCACTGCCTGCATGAGAGGTCAACAAAACAATTGAATTAGTGGTTAAACGCTGATTTTTTTTTTTTTACAAACTGTAGGGTGTAACACAAGTATGACCTGTTTCTGGATCAAAACTATTTGTTGTTTTTGGCACAACATTACAGTCACCCAATACAGGCACTAGTTTATATAATAAATATATGATATAAATTATATGAATATATATACATACAGTACATAAATATTTTCAAAATATATGCTGTATGTGTGTGTACTTGTTTATACATAATAAATACATAATTCATAATACACACACACACATATATTATGCAAACAAAAACATTTATTTTGGATTAATCATGATTCATCATTTGACAGCGCTACATACAATATTGCTAAATTAGGCCAAAATAAGAAATAAAATGGTCAAAATATAATTGGACCAGGAACATATTCTACTTGTGTAAATCTCTTTGTGCATTTTAGCCTTTTAGAATAATAAAATAAACAGGTTACTTCATTGTCAGTATTGTGAGATTGTGTTTCTTGAGCTAAAATTCTGAAAATTACCACTACATTTAAGAAGGAAAGAGGAAAAGCTGAAGTGATTTTAGAACATACCATCAACATCATAGACCTGGAAGAGGAAGCGTAGTTTGTCTGTCTCACTGCCATGGATGAGAAGATGTAAGGCCTCGAGAAGTTCATCCAGACTGATGGAGCTGCTGCCATCAGAGTCAAACAAGGCAAAAAATCTCTCCGCAAAAAATGACTACAACAACAAACAGGACAAAAAATGATCTGAGATCTCATCAGAACAAGATAACAAATTAATATTATATAGGTTTCCGAGCTCACCTCTTTTACTTTCAGAGCTGTTTTAAACTCATCCAAGTCGATTTCTTTATCATCTCCTGCAATGCTCTCAAACTGCTTGGTGACCCATTCCAGCCAGCGTGAGTCGTCTTCTAGACTCATGTCTCTGCTTCACGGTCCACACACGCTCTGCTAGCAGTATACGTTCATCAAAAACAAACACAGTCTCCATCTCCTCTCACAATCATATTTAGTCCATAACTACATACATGTAAACCACAATATGCAGGAAATATACACTTTTTCAGACAGTTGTGATGTATGGAATCCAGACCGTGGTTGAACAGATCTATTAATATGTGATATACATATGTGTATACAGTATATTAATTTTGTATATATAAATACACACAGCATATATTTTCTTTTAAATATTTACATTTGAACATTTATATTCTTATATTTTCAAATATATACATATATATATATATATATATATATATATATATTTAATATACAAACATATTTTTAAAATATATACACGCATGTATTTGTATTTATATTTACATAAAAAATACAAAATATATATAAAAATGAGATGAATCATGTTTGAAAAAAACAAAACAAATGAAATGCAATAATAATCTATGAGAGTAACTACAAAGTTTACAAAATGACCCATTAAAACAAGAGCAGGCATTACCTTTAGATGTAAGTCTTCTCACTCTTCGTCTTTTACAAGTATTTCCTTTCGCCTTTTCATGAAAATATTCTCACAGACAAAAATGAAAAAGATACAGAGAGATTTTATTGCGGTCTCAAGTTGTTGCAGCTGTTCCAGTTAATCACCTTTCAGAGGAAATTCAGAGAGAGGCTGGACAGTATTGTTATGAACATTCAATATCTTGTACACACAGCAGCAGCTGCCCCTGACATCCCTGCACCTGCTGAGCGGCCCTCAGTACGACCCACACTGCACTGCTCATCACCAGATCACAGGTAATAATACCCTAATTATAAAACTACTAATCTGGACCAAAAAAACACTATGTAGGATTCTATGTGATATTTATGCACTACTATACATTCAAAAGTCATTCGAAGTCATACTCGGTCGCGTTTTAAATTTTATTCACAGAAAACGCATTTTAAAACATTCACGACAAAGAAATGTGTGTAAATGGAATTTTTATTCTGATTTTACACATTTCATCCTAAATACGAATCAATGGAATTGCTAGCAGCACTAAGGTAGACTAAAATGTTTATGTTAATTGTAAAAAGGGAATTGACAAAGAGCCAAAAAGGGGAAAGTGGTGGCGAGTCAAGAAATAAAAGAATAACATCCTTCCATCTGTAAAAATCCCTCTGTGGCCTCAGTTCAAAGACGCTTCCTTCCCTTTAAGACCAGACTGATGCAAATACTCGTTTTAATATACAGTCTCTATTCTGCAGTCAATGTGTGCTAACTTCGGAGAAAGTGGGAAAGAAAAACAAAACTGATATCACAAGACACTTACTCACTAATATTTCACTCAGAAACTGAGAACCCGCATAAGGACCCACAAACGGCAAAATACACTTTTTGAGTTTTACAGCAGAAGTGGAATATTTGTAACAAGGAAAAAAACAACATTAAAGAGTAAGAAGTATGCACACATTTGACACGCTCTATATAAATTCATCTTAATGTATTGAATGTGAGACTATAGGACAGTATCAGCAGGATGCCATCCTCTGTCACTCCAGCCTGACACGTTTCCGTGGTGATAGGGGCGGGTCCAGAGCAAAGGCTGTTGGGGAAGAGGGGCGGGATTCTGGGATGTATTCCATACAATATTTTTCAATGTATGGCCCAGCAATGTTCCACACCTGAATGCAACAGAATGATTTCTTAAGGATCATAGACTTTTTGAATAGACTTTTGAAAAAATATTAGAAAAGCCTTCGAAAATAATAATGTTAATTTAAACTGCTATGTACCGTCATGTTTTGTGGTATTAGTCATGTCTGGCATTAGTCAGCCACACATCAAAAGGTCAGTAATACTTTGTTTTGATGGTAATAAAAGCTTACCTTCTGGTCTACGAGTAGCCGGTGTACAGCTTCAATGTCTGGAGCCATGAACCGGTCTTTAATCCAGGGCCTGGGGAAAAGTAAGTAGAAATAAGTAGGAAGAGACAAATCAAAGAAGGTTTGCCAATTATTAACCTGAGGATTCAACGTATTGGAGATTTTAGGGTTGGTGTATCATCATTCGACCTACTTTACTGTGGCTCGCACAAGATCATAAACTTTCTCCAATGGAGTCGTCGTACGTAGGGGGCGTAGAAACTCAATACCCTGACAGGCAGCTAACAACTCGATAGCTAGCACTATAAGGAGATATAAAACGGACATTAGCAGGTTTGATATATAACATATCGTGGTCTGTATTTGCAGATTAGTCTAATTTGTACATTTTCATATGATATATACAAATATTATAAAAAAGTAAGTGTACAGCTCCAACCCTAAACCTAACCATACACTGGGGTCTAAGCAAAACATAAATGAAATCAGCCACCAATTGGCTTAAAACAAACGAGTTGCAAATTGTTATGAGATTATATTGAAAAATATTAAGTACTGTTACAATTTGAGCTTTGGTGCTCCAATAGAGGGCGCCATTATAGTAAAAAATTGTGTTGAATGAAACAGTGGCTGATGTCAATAGGTATATTAGAGGTTAATGTCAGATTTTGGACCTTGCTCAACGTGCTCGACCACTCTGAGGGCTTTACGCGCGGCCCAGCCTCCCATAGACACGTGGTCCTCCGTGGCAGCGCTAGTGGACAGTGAGTCAATAGAGGAGGGGTGGCAAAGCACTTTGTTCTCTGAGACTGCAGAAGTAAATACATCCGTTTTAGTTAATGGTCAACATGACTTTAGTACAGTAGTCAAAATTAAACTTTCCAGTGTTTGATTAAGTGAAGTTATTCTCTTCTGAACTTTGTGATGCTCACCGAGAGCTGCAGCAGTGCAGTGTGCGATCATGAATCCAGAGTTCAGGCCTCCTTCATTGACCAGGAACGCTGGCAGCTCGCTGAGAGAGGGATTGCAGAGACGCTCAATACGTCTCTCACTGATGGAGGCCAACTCGTGCACCCCGATCGCCAGATAATCAAGAGCCTAAAAACAAAAGGAGAAAATGAGCGCAGTCGTCGGCCAAACCTTTTTGCTAAATAAACGCTATTGTGTTAAGACAAAATACCTTTGCTGGATATTCTCCATGGAAGTTTCCGCCGGATATGGTCTCGCCTCTTTCTGCAAACACCATCTAACTTATGGTCAAGGATTAAAATGCACTGAACTAAAGAAGGGGCTGGTGTGATTATGGCACTGACTAGCTATCCAGTCAAACCTTGACACCAAACCACTTCTCAAAAGGAGTAATTAAAAAGTCAGTCAATTTCGAACGAGTTTTTGGGTCACATGACCAACAGACATCATTGGTACTGCAACACAAGTTATAAAATATGTAAATTCAGAGAAAAAGGATACAGGGTTATCTGTGGCGCTGTTGATCTCTGTATTAATAATTTTTTTGACAAACTCTATTGTGTCATTGACGATTCCGTGCACCTGCGAAATTTAAGGCAAAATTTTTTAAAACAGTTGGTTGGTGGGTGTCAATCAGCTTTCACAGTATTTTTAGATTTTCTGTTTTAATTTACAGCAATATTGTTATGAGCCTTTACCATTTTTATATAAATAGTCATATTTAACCGAATTAGAGTATATTTCACATATTCATAGTCTTACTTAAGTATTATTTATATTTTTATTTTATATTTCCAGTTGAAATTTAATCATTTTTATTACCTATTTAAATATTACTATTTATATTTACTTTTTTTTAACCTGTTTTACGTTTTATTTATTTCCAGTTTGCGATTTTAGAATTCTACATAACACTATTTTATTTAGTTGCCAACGCAAGATTTCAAATTTCCATCCAGTTGTCTATAGTATCTCTATTTCTCTCTCTAGATATCTCTATTTTATAATTTTATGTGTTTATTTCAAATGTTCCATTTCAAGTTTCAAGTTAACGATAATAACCTTAACATCAACAACACTTACAATTTATTTCAGACGACCCAGAATAGGCTCTTATGTTACCTGTGGACAACAGCGCATGGTGTAGGCATCCTGTACCCTGTCGCAAAACCGATGGCTCTCTGCAATTATTGAAAAATGCAAGAGCGGTTACCACCAAACGGTTAAAAATTAGCTTAAAGGAATAGTTGACCCAAAAAATTTTATTCTGTCATCATCTGCCAAACACAAAGGAAGATATTTTGAGGAAAGTTTGTAACTCGCTGTTTTGGTCACCGCTGACTTCCATTGTAGGAAAATACTATGGAAGCCAATGGTTACAAACTATCAAAAGAATATTTTCGTTTGTGTTTGGCAGATGATGACAGATTTTTCAGCAGAACAAAGTAATTCACTTTACTTTATTTTTGAGTGACCAATTCCTTTAAATGGAAAATACAAACACTGCAGGATTCACCTGCAATTTCAGACGGGTGATGATCAGAGTCTAACAGGGATCGGAAACGCAGGGCCACTTCCTTCTGTCCCGGATGAGGTCGCAGTTTATGAATATCTGTAAGAAAATGGTTTTTTTACCTTTCATTAAAATATCTAACCAAAGCATGTGCATAGAAAATTAGTGCAGTTCTGCATTTAAATTGAACCGAGCTGGACCACGACATAACTGAATCCAGTAATGAAATGCCTTTAACTGAAAATTGAGTGTCTAATCTTGTTATTTTACATTATTGACACACTACTTTTCTATTTAATACTGTACCAGCTTTAACACAATCTGTCTTTTTAAAAGTGCTATATGAATAAAGTTGACTTGTCTTGACAGACTTTATAGGTGAGGCAGTGCTACACAAATATGTTTTGTCTCCCAAGCATGTTTTGTCTGACAAGTCTGAGTTTACAGCAGTGTTTCTGTCTAAATACGTCTGCTTACATTCAGCACATCAATCACTTGTTTACCCAAGCTCACCGCTATCAAAGGCTTTGGTGGTCCCCTTGAGGACTTCGAGGGTCAGGGCAGCGATGATGTCAGCCTGCCGGGCGATGGCCTCGGCTCTCTCCACGGCCTCTGCTCCCAACGAAGTGATCATCTGAGTCCCATTGATCAGAGCCAGCCCCTTGCAGACAGAGATAAACATAACCAACACTTATCTTTTGTCACAGACCAATACTACTGAACCACTGATCTGCCTGTTAATCGATCAATGCATTTATTAATTTATTCTCTATCTAACTATTACCACCAAACAAACAGCCTTATAAACTGCTGAGCAGCAACGTTCTAGCATTTCTCTTAGATTGTATAGTTTGTAATTTTTCTACACAAAAATTACTTGTTTTAAAGGCTGCAGTGGGTTTTAAGAGGGGCTTTAGTTCAAACGGACCAGGCAGGTCAAGGACACACGTTTCTGACCCAAAAAACAGCTATAAGTCAACAGAGATAAACATGTTGACTGCACAATGGGGGGATTAACCGCACCTCCTTTGGCTTCAGAGATATGGGCTTCAGACCATGTGCTTCCAAAACCTGCAGGCAATACAAAGGTCAAACGTGACTTTAAAGGCTAAATGAGGAGTAAATATGTTTATTCACTGCTTGCAGTATCATTAGGGCAAAGATGTGTAACCAAAGCAACATGCTCACGTATTTGGCGTCCGCCCAGCCGCTCTTTGGCGACCACATCTTGCCTTCTCCCATAAGACCAAGTGCCAGGTGAGAAAGAGGGGCGAGATCTCCACTCGCACCTACCGTACCCTTCTCAGGGACGTATGATAAACAGGAGGCTGAGGAAAGAAGAAAGAAATAAAACAGTAAAATACCATACTCATTTGAGGAAGCAACTCAAAGAAACGTTTTTCTTTTAGTATTCTTTGAAATGGTACACCATGTGTCATATGCAGTGCCAAAGAAACCAAAACTCTCAACAATACTCCCTTCAGTTAAAATAATGAGGGATGCATAAATGTACCATTGAAGGCTTGGACCATGCTGTGCAGGGTCTCTGGGGAAACCCCGCTGTGCCCTTTGGCCAAAACATTGATCCTCAGTGCGAGCAGCATTCGAGTTCTTTCAGGACTTAAAGGGCTTCCCAGACCTACAGTATAATCAAATACAATAATATATATCAATTGCTTAAATTACGTCGATCAATTCATTGCGGGATTATTTCTATGATAAATAAATATGTTATACAAAAATATATGCAGAAATATGTTCGCATATACAGTATACTACCGGTCCAAAGTTTGGAATTGCTACATAAATATTGTGAAATAATATTACAGTTTAAAATATGATTTTTCTATTTCAATGTGTTTCAAAATGTAATTTATTTCTGTGATACAAAGCTGAATTTTCAGCAGCCATTACTCCAGTGTTCAGTGTCACATGATCCTACAGAAATCATTTATATGGTTATTTCACAATAATACTGTTTTTACTATATTTAAGAGGCTTTAATTAATCCCAATGATTCCAACCTTTTGTCTGGTAGTGTATATTTAATTTGACTAAAATGTGTCGCACCTGAGGAATGTGAGCGCAGAAGATTTTCTTGAAGCTCCCTGAAAGAGAAATATCTGAGATATTTTAAATGCAAAAGATTTTAGGTGTAAAAAATATTTGACAATTTCAAAAATTATATATACTTTAGCTTGCTGACTGGGATGACGGTCCGAGCAAATTTACCAAACCCTGTAGTGATGCCATACACAACTAAAACAAAAGAAAATATTGATAGGTCATATTTATGAAACCCTACACAATTTAATATTTAAAGCTGTCAAAAGATTTGTTTGCAACATTTTATCATATGTCATCTTTAAAATAAACGTTCTTTGATGACATCTATAGTTCCATAAAGAAGCTTGGGCATCCATGGAACCTTTCCATGACACAAAAGAATCTTTAGGATATTCAATTGTTCTTTATACTAAGGAAAATGGTTCTATTCACTGAAAGGTTCTTTGAGGAACCCAAAAAGGTTCTTCTATGACGCTGTTGTGAAAAACTTCTTTTGGAACCTTTATTTTTTGAAAAAGGCCAAAATATATATATTTTAAAGAAGCCACAAATATTTCCTTTATGTACCTTTGTTTTCTTTCACAATGGTGTCCAGAAGCTCTCTTGATTGCACGACCTTTTGCTCAGCCTCTGGGGTCAGCTGAGGGTCAGAACACAGTGCTGATGCATTTCCATTGAGAAATATTGTTCATAAATGTAAAATCTTCACAAAACTGATATTAAAGTCTACCATAAATCCACTTACCTTAATCTTATACATGCCTTTGCCTAAATTCACTAGATCAGTTGAGGTCAGGCTGTTTCCATCTAGAGAAATGTACTGAAAACAGACCATTCTCATTAGTACTGTAGTACTGATGAGGGTAAAAATGCTGTATGTTTAAAAGCGATATTTCATACTTACATGTTCTGGTTCTCTGTATTCTCTCGTTCTGTTTTTAACATTTACGTTAAGGATATTTTCAGATCTGTTAAAGTTTACACACACTGAATAGCTAAAAGCATTTGAGAAACTTTCCAAAAGATGCAACAATCATTTACATGCAAGTCTGTATTTCGTCAAAATGATTCCAAACGTGGTACTGGGTGAAGTGGTATATACGTGATATTATATGAAGGTTATAAATCTGTCATAAAATAAAAAAAAAACAAAACAACAACAAGCATGGTCAAATGAATGCATCCTTTTAGCGCAATGAATAAAAAAATGCTACAGACTGCACAAAACAACATGAAAAATATCATAGAAATTGAGCGTTAAGTATCACTTTCTATTATTTAATATAATGTCTTTAAATGATCTTAATTGTGGGATTTGTGGGATTTCTGGATTTTTTTGTAATTACGGTAATTGCAAATACTTTTGTCAACATAATTTATACAATTGTCAGTTTAAAGATACAGATGTGACGTCCCAGGTTGACTTGGAATGAAATCTTGTGACATGGTGTCCCCTTCAATAGCTGAAGATAACAGGGAAATAACATGTTATTGACTCATCTTGCAAAACAAGATTTAGTATTTGCGGTAAACAATCTCCAAAGAACAATTTGTCTAAAGTCAGCCAAGAACTGAATGATTGATCAATCTCTCGACAAACACTGAACACGTAAACCATATTTGTAACGTTACCAAGTTCAACAAAATCATTATCCTCAAGCACATCTTCTATGGTATCGTCATTGTCCAGCAATCCAAATCCTTGACATCTTCTGACCACAAAATGCACATCTTTGATGTGCTGGATCCCTCCATTGTCGGGTTTGTTCTTGATGTAGCGCTTGAGAGCTTCAAAACCCAACCATTTAATGGAGCAGGTTGCATCTTTGCATGGAACGGTTATCCACTCGTCCCGAACATGGACCGTGAAACGAGGCATCACGCTGGACTGAACAACCACAGGCTGATACCTGAGGAGTGCGATCAGCAATGCAAATCACTTCACACTAAACGCAACAGACCAATCAAAGACTGTTCTGTGGACACCTCCTTCACCACAGAAGACAGAGTACACGGTGCTGTTTGAATACGTTATCTCTGCACCAAAGGTTCTGTGTTATTATATGTTTGTCAAAAAAAACTGTCAGGCTGAGTGATTCAGTTTAAGTTTGCAGAATGCAGAAGCAACAGAATACACACACACACACTGCCACAAAAAGCACCTGGCCCCATTTTAGTTTTCTGTATCATCAGCATAAAAAAAAAAAAGTGAGAAAGTGGAATTTAAAACTAAAATGTCTCACACATTTGGACCCTTCTCAATACATCATTTAAAAACATATACTCAATATAGTTGTTAACTGTCATTGTTACTGCTATACTGATTAAACATAATGTGGAAAATATTTGTATTAAATTAGATAATTGCATCTACTTTCTATACATAACATTTTTCAAATAGAATTTCAACTAAATGTATATAGATCAAACACTGATAGAACAACAGAACAATAGAATGATAGATAGACAGAGATATAATATAATAATAAAAATGGGTCCTATTGTGAGATGCATGTGATATTTTCCACATACCAACTACAGTCATGGCCAAAAATATTGGCACCCTTGGTATATATGAACAAAGGTGGTCGTGAAAATTAATCTTCTATTTTTAAAAATTCACAAAAAAAAAGAACCTTTCATTGGATAATAAGAATTCCAAATGGGGGGAAATATCGCTATGAAATAAATGTTTTTCTCTAATACACATTGGACACAATTATTGGCACCCTTAGGCTTTATTATGAGTAAAATACATCTGAAGTATATTTCCATTCATATTCACAATTTTGAGCACTCCAGGGTGATTATGAACATGAAATTATCCAGCCATGGTTTCCTGTTTCACAGAAATATAAATAGGAGGGAAAACAAAGCTCATTGAGAAAAACTGAAGAATATATTTCCAATGTGCAGCATTCTCCAAAAACACAAAATCTCCAACGTATTCAGTTGTCTGGAACTTTAAACGGGACTGGCTTTCATGGTAATGTGTACAATTAAATATACTGCTTGTATTTTTCATGTTGTGGGCCAATAATTCTGCTGGACATCTTGTTTAGACACATGGCATCATAGATTCTAACAACTACCAACAGATAAAAAAAAAAATCAATAGGTGCATCACTGAGCACAAAACCAAGCTTCTATGACCATTCCGGTCCTCTGACCTGAACCCTGTAGAAAATGATTGAGGTGAACTGTAGAGAAGCAGCACTAATATGGAGCTGGAAATCTAAAGAGTCTGGAGTGACTCTGGATGAAGGAATCGTCTCTGATCTCTTGTCAGGTGTTCTCCTATAATGCATTATAGGAGAAAATTAAAGACTTTTTCAAAGCCTTTTGTGATCAAGGATGCTGATATTTTTGGCCACAACTGTAGATTTAGTTTTATGTCAAAACAAACCAATCTTCTGTGTTGCTGAACTGTGTAAATTCATGTAGATTTTTGGGCTAACGGCTAGACATGAATTATGACAGTTTCAGGGTAACTGTGGGGTGTTACAGCTGCATACATGTGCAAGTTAAATGACCCACAATGAGAAGAAAATATATAATGCTAATTTAATTTATTTAAGTTTTCCTTAGATAAAACAGCTTTGTTTTTTTTTAAATGCGTGTTTGAGAATATGTGCATTGTATAGATAACATCTAGGTAGTTGTATTTATGTAAAAGCTACAGGACATTTCCAGATCATAAATTAAATCCAAAGAATACTGTATGTATAAGCAAAGTTACTAATTTTACAGTGTTGGTAGATCAAATGTAACTATAACCGAGGAATGTGTCTCAAATATCACCTGTTCCATATGTCTCTTTAATATATATTTCTCAGTACTACTGCTGTTTTTGAATTTACGTAGCTTTTTAGCAGCAAAGATTACTCATTTATAACAGTCAAATTGTACATGTACAGTAGTTACTGTTTAGAATCAGTTTTTTAATGAATCGTTTTAAAAAAAAAAATTTTTGCGTTCAAATGTTTCAGCTTGTGGTATAACTACAATAGAAAAAGATTTATCAGTATTTTTCCATTTTATTTAAGATTAAAATATATAAACAAGATCAAAAATGAGATGTACAAGAGAAGTACTATTATGTATGAATTTCAGTAATGACACTAAAATTACCCTGTCTAAGAAATTTCAGGAATATTAGATGTTTCAAATGATGCATTTTTCAGTAACACATTGTTTTACAGTTACACCTATTAGTTGCTTATTAGCATGCATATTACTAGAATATTATCCCTTTATTAGTGCTAATTAAGGACATATCAGTGCCTAATTCTACATCCCTAATCCAACTCAATCCCTAAACTTAACTACCTTACTAACTAATAATAAGGAGCAAATTAAGAACTTATTCAGGGAAAAGTCAAAGTTAATAATTATCAAGTGTAACCGTATTCTAAATTGTTACCAACTGTTTTATATTAGTTGTTTGTAATATTATTGCTATTCGTGCTTTTTTGATCCATTTTTGCAACAGTTTTTAATTAAGAAGCAGGTAAATCTAGACAGTTAGCGCTACCTTCAGGACAGACGGTGAAAGGCTGTGGTTGTTGGCACAATTAGCCCTAAACAAATGCTATTTGCATTTTTTATTAATTCAGTGAGCAAAATACCCTGACAAACATAGATTCAATAATCATTTAAAGCCTATTTTCTATTTACTGTGCTTCCACACCATCTATAACGCTTCAACAACCTCAAAGCCAACCAAGTGACACAGCCTTGACTCTGAGGGGCAGAAAAAGGCAGCAGTTTTGGCATGTTTACGACCGTCCGGTGACAGTGAGGAATATTTTAAGCAGGTATGCGCGACACATTCTGACAGCGTCTTCAAATCTCTTCCCTCTGTCA
Source organism: Enteromius unitaeniatus (assembly GCA_032359435.1). NCBI lineage: Eukaryota > Metazoa > Chordata > Actinopteri > Cypriniformes > Cyprinidae > Enteromius > Enteromius unitaeniatus. Next base: position 2,716,409 of record JAUMHI010000074.1, read on the forward strand.
TCCAGTCAAGCACACACACTGTATGTATGTAAAGTCTTTCCTTTACATATTCTTACATCTCAGGTTCTCGGGGCCCCAGACTCTCAGAAAGAGGCCCTCACAATTTCATCATTCACTGCATCCTGCTATTGGCCAGACTCCAGCTTAAAAAAAAAAAACCTAAGTAAACACAGAGCCGCAGACGTTTGCTCCAGCCTGAGGCATGCAGCATGAGAGGAGCCCCTTGTGTTGGATCACACCCTTCAGGTGCAAAGCACTCGACATATTTTGGAACTCCGAGGCCAGAAACATGTCTTGAAACCATTTGCTGAAAAGTTAATATTTTCATGAGGGGAATATTATTTTTTTGAGGTTGGACGTAAAGAGACATGTAAAGTGTAAAAAGGTTGGTGCGAACAATGAAGACTTTGGTAACAGAAAACAGTTTGTAGGTTGAGAATATTAAATATACTGTATGATGCACAAAAAACAGATTTTATTTAGTTATTAATTTGTGGCATGATGTTAATTACAAAAATGTTAAAATTGAGTAAATCAAAAGTTATGTTAGGTTATATCCAGTTTTATAACTTGTAAAGACAAGGTAATGCCTAAAAAACCCTAGGATACCAACTTTTTTACTTTTATAAATTTGTAAACTTTCTGAAAAAATCAATTTCTGGTACCTACCTCACTGCAATTTTATTTATTTGGTAAAGAAAACATTATTATTATTATTATTATGCTAATTAGGATTATGCCACATCATGCAAATAATGTAAACATGATTTTAATTAATTCATTAAATAACATTAAATAACAATGAGCAATACATTTATTACAGTTTTATTAATCTAATATTGTTAACAAATGGAACCTTATTGTAAAGTGTTACCCTGTAGAATAGAATGTTATTAATACATTTCCAATGCATTAATTCCAGTAAAACATCATTAAGCCAAAAAAAACAAAACACTGCACCCTTCCCACGTCATATGATCATTTCAAGCGGTGTCCCACAGAGCACGATCCCTTCCACCTTTCCTTTCCGGTGCCACCCCCACCCCAAGAGCAACACATTCCCAAGACTCCACCCCTCCTTCACCCTCCTGGTCAAATTCCATTCACTGCTCTCACCACCACAAGCCCAATCTCAGGCAGGACGTCCCTGAGAACATCAGCTGCTTTTCTTTGCTCTTGCTCAGCTAAATCTAAAAATGTCCTGGACTCGACCTCTTCTTCTCACCTGTCTTGTTGTTTTGTCCATCATCACCTGTGAGTAACCGGACTGTGGTTTACTGTACTGACCAAGGGAAGTGTGGTCTAACACTCTCTGGAAAGGATTGCAAATCTTTTGGACCCACCTCATCCGTGTTTCCTCTGTTACAGTGTTCCATGGAGCCGACAGCGCCGCTATGTCAGATAAGAAGGCAGCCAATCCTCAAGGTGACCAAAAATTCACAATGTTGCTGTAGATTTTTCTCAAGAGTTCTTCCATCTCATCAATGTTGTTCTTCACCAAAGGTGCACTGAGGAAGGTCTTCATGCCAGAGGCAGATGCCTCCAGCTTCTTTAAACGGCGAGGCAAAAGGGCTGTGAAAACGCAAGATGAGATAAACGGTGAGGCTATTTGTGCTTATGTAAAAACTCAGTTCAAGTGCAATCCCTTGAGCACCTGTCAACCGCAAGAGACAATCCAGAATTTAATTTTGACAGAAAAACTGAGCTCAACTGGGGCTTTAATAATTATAATAATATAAAAACACTAGCATTCAAATATTTACGTCAGATTTGGAAAGACATCGCTTATTTTATTCAGCAAAGATGAATTTAACTAAACAAAAGTGACAGTAAGTACATTTTAAATTATAATATTTTTTATCAAATGAATGCAGCTTGTGAGTGTGCAAAATAGACTTTTTTTCACTGACCACAAACTTTTAAACAAAAAAAGTCCAAATTTGAAGTCTTGCAAAATCAATTTCCATCAATAACATCACTTTTGCGGCTTATAGGATTTCTTGGCCAGGCTTGCTAGTGTAAAGCGCTAATAAAGAGCCCTTTTAGTAGCGGCTAGCACTGGCCACACAGGTGCTGCGTTTAGAGCCAGCTGAAGAATGTAAGGACGGTGAGCCGCAGCACATAGCAGGAACCACAGGATAGGCTGGAGAAACCTGCCTTCAGTTCCTGCCAGTGCTGGAGGAGGGGCTCTGCTGCTGCCGCTTTGACCTGGACTGAGATTAGTTCATTTATGGTTATGGGCTTACCAGAAATTATGTTTGATTACCTGAGAGAATTCATGACTATGTACTGAAACGGTGAGGTGAGGATCAGGACAAGAGCATTTTCTTTTGTGTGGAACATCCCACATGCAATCATAAACTGCTCCTTTTGGACTTAAAATGAAAAATAAAATTAATTAGTATGCGGCTTTGGTGCTTTATTATTCTCTGCTGCTGTCACACCAAATAAGATGATCCTATTATGTAATATAAACAGTGATGTAATAACAAACAGCCTTTCTTTATGAATAGTACCATTTATCACTGTGAAACTGAAAAGACATTTTATTTTGTAATTCATATCATGAAGAGTGCATTTAATTATATATATATATATATATATATATATATATAGGCTATATATATATATATATATATATATATATATATAACTATAATACAATACTGGTCTATTTACTATATTCAAAGTTATTCTGAATCATTTATGAACGTTTTTATACCTTGTTTCGTGTTTGGTTGTTTTTTTTATTGCCGTCTCTTTTTCTTTCCCTCATATTTTGTTGTCTTTTTAGCTGAACAGAGACAGAGACTGGCCGCAGATGAGAGAAGGAGGGAGTATCACGAGGAACAGAGGAATGAGTTTGAGAGTTACGCTGAAGAGGAGCATGACGGTGAGATCTCAAATCACTCACCTGGCGGCCATATTGGATCAGGCAGCATTAGTGGCGTTCTGAGCTCATTCAACACAAAAGTCACTTAAGCAAACAGGATTACACATGACCTTAGCTGAACCTTCTAGGGTTTTACAGAACAGGTTTACCAAATCTAATTAAGCCATTTTTATCAAACAAACAAATACGTATATATGAACTCCGCGCACGAGAATGTTGATTGTTCGAGGTGTAGCCTATGTAAAAAGAAGAAAGATTTTTTTTTGATTAGTTAAATATTATATTTAATTTTAATTATATCTTTAATGACATTTAGTTCAGGATATTTTATATAGTTTCATGTAATGTAAATAAATACACTTCGTGCCCACGTACTCGTTTAGGCACGCGCACACGCACACACATATAATGGATGAAACATATTATTTGAATATTTTGTGATTGTGTGATTTTTTCATATTGTCTGCGTCATTTTACTTTAAGGTGCATTTTTAATTTTAAGAAATGTAATTACAGGTGGCATTTCGTGTATTTAATAAATGCATTTATTTCATACCTTTTTTATTATGCTTATATTCTGTTTTGTTTTTTGTTTTTTATTAATTGCAACATTCTATGAGCAATGGAATGAACCGTATTTCATAAATTTAAATAAACAACAAACAAATAATTGGCTTATGTGTTGTCATCTGAATACACAGTTAAAGCTAAAATTCCTGCATTTTGACTCTTGTCCAGAGCAAGACGAGCGCACCAGAGAGAAGACAGAGCAGTGGAGAGAGTTTCACTACGACGGCCTGGACCCATCTTACGAGTACAACCGACACACGGTGTAAAACACAGGATAACTACAGGAGAACGGGTAGAGAGCTTTACAGTACTTTACAGTAGATTCTGTGAAGGCGTTTTGGCACAATGTCTGCAGTAAACATGCACAAAATTGCGCAAAAGAACGCAGCCTTATATGTGTATCCATGCATGCAGAACGTATATAATCCATGTATTATAGTTCTTTAAAAAGATGTACATTTATTCATATGTAGGCTTACCCATAACCAGTATGACTAATAACTCGCCAATTGTTTTTTAATGGCTAGTTTAAAATCTATTGTACATTATTTCGTACACAAGTCATTGCATAAATTACAGGAAATCTGTAACTTTGAGTGCTTTTAAACAATTAATCACATCCAAAATAAGTTTTTGTTTATGTAATATATGTGTGTGCACTGCGTATATTTATTATACATGTATAAGTACACACCCATACAGTATATATTTCCATATAGTCATATAATTATATAATAAATATATTTTTAAGAAATATATGCAAGCATTTGTGTTGATTTATACCTACCTAATATACACAGCACACATACATATATTACGTAAACAATTATTTTGGATGCGATTAATCACAATTCAGCGTTTGACAGCACTAAGCTTAATCATTATCAATACAAACTTAATTTCGAAGTAACACAATTTTTATTTAGTTTGTACCCTACTGGGATCATGTAAATTGTTACATTTAATACAAATATTTCATATCGTAAACATTTGTAACAGCTCTTTTATTTTGAATCACAATAAGTCAACAATAAAACTGGTGTTATCTTTGTCTTTAATGAAACCATACACTCACCAAAAACACTCACCACAGAACAAATCTACTAAAGAGAAAACACTGCTTACATCATTTCTGCGACCTGAATGAAAGAACCGACACTCAGCTGCTAAATTCAGAGGGCCGGTATGAAGACCAGGATGACATGCAAGATTTAGAAACTGTTTGAATCTCTCACGGTCGTGTATCAGCGGACACATCATATCAAAACAGCTTCAGTTCAACTGGAAAACTGGCACGTTTGCTTTCGTGCACCGGACAATGTGTGAAATTTGAGCTGTTTCGCTTCACTGAAACACAAGATCGGCAAATACAAATGTCCGTCACTAAAGCTGGTACTTTTCATTTAGACCTGTGATAAAACAAACACGTTATTGGTCAAGCGTTTATCAATCTCCCCATTAACCACAATTAAAAGAATGATGACAATTTACATTACAGTGTCTATTTAATAATAACAATAGCATTCAATTTACACCAAGTGTTACGACGCAACATAATCACTGCAATGTAAAGTGTGACCAAAAGTCATTTTAAAAAAGCAAAGCTTACGAAACAAATCCAAAACATACACAAAATAGTGCTTTTCACCATCATTTTATACTTTCAGAAACACAAATCACTCCAGATTCTTTCACTGATATAAACAAATTGCTGATAAAAACATTCAACTCGACATCTCTGTTTGTTTATACAATATTGACATCCTTCATTCTCTCATTAATAAATGGCAGTCGCATCCAAGACCGAATTTCTACGCATTGGATGACAGTAAACGTGGCTATTGGTAAATCTGGTATTCTTTCTCGCTTGATTCTTCAAAACAGCTGCGGGTTGAAATAAAGCAACAAAACGTTACGAGAACTCTTTAATGAACGCAAATCCTTTTATCTACACCTTCTATTAAGACTCGAAGCAGATGTTCTTCATCTCAAGGTTCGTCATCTCCATTCGACAATCCCCTGAAATTCACTTAGGCTGCTATTTTTCACTCCTAGTGCACCATTGGCCTTCCAGAAAGGAGAACTGGTTTGATCGGGCCACCATGGACAATGGAGGTTACTGTTAAATAAAAGAAAACACGTCTTTCCACAAAGTGCAACAGTCAAGTGAGCAGTCTGACAGGAAATGATGTCATTTGGAGCCAGTGATGATGGTGGTGACCGTGGATGGCCGTGTGTGCCGCTCGGGCATCCTTGAGGAAGAGTTTGCTGCTTTCATGGACGAACCTAGACAAAGATAACACCCTCTTCAAGGGCTGCTCGACAATACGACATAATACAACACACAGCACACCGTCGCTGATGAGTCACTCAAGTTTGGTCAACATAAGGCTTTTGAGTTTCATGAATTGTTAAAGGGCTACTCCCCCCCAAAAAGAAAATTTAGTCATTGATAACTTATCACCATGTTGTTCCAAACCCGTAAAAACGTTGGTAGAAAATTGTGAAAATGCTATGATGCACATGTTAAATGGTTAATGGTAAATTAATGTTGTTAAATTAATGTTTATTGCATATTTCAGTTTTTAGTCTCACCATGAATGTGTTTAGTGTGAATGACTCTGAGCACCTTCTATATATGTTCATATTTAAAAGCTGCTTGCGATGGGCTTTCGTTCACCATGTGACTTTCTCATCACCACCTGCAATTTGGTGCTTATCAGTCTATTTCAAAGCTACAAAACAGATTTCAGGACTTTAATAGGTTTGTAAATTAACATTATATCAGATAATAAACCTAAAACCATAAAACCTAAAAATTTGTTACCGTATTTTTGGTCAAATTCCGTCAGCCAAAGCTGCCGTTTTTTAACTGTATATTTTATGGATCTTTTTTTTTTTTACAGTGTAGCATGATTTGTGACAGCATCTGGTGGACGCACATTACGTACGCAGTTCTGTATTGTTCATGTAAAAACTTTTACTCCGGTAAGGTTACGTGCCGAATATTTCAATAAATTCGTAATTTTTGTTTTCTTTCCATTTAAATAAGTATACTCGTAGCTTCATAATATTACGGTTGAACCACTGATGGCAGATTGAGTATTTTGATAATGTCTTTCCTACTTTTCTGCACCTTGACAGTGGTAATTGTTTGAGAGTCAATGGGACAGGCACAAGCCTCCTGGTTTTCATTAAAAAAATCTTGAATTGTGTTGCATATACAAACAAAGCTTTACAGGTTTGGAACGACCTGGAGGTAAGTGATTAATGACAAAATTTTCATTTTGCAGTGGAGTAACCCTTTAAGGCAAAAGCTTACAGTCGCTGCGATGGACTGAGGAAACATCGACCGACTGGCTCTTCCCAGGCATGGAGGTTGGATTCTGCTTCCTGTGCTGAGAAGAATCCATACTGCTGCCGAGCTGAAGACGCCTCATATGTCTGATCACTGCAGTAGCGTTAAACGCTTGCTGTGAGGACAGAAGCATACAGAATTTGAAATCACCTGTCATGCTGTTCGGTGTATAAGAGGAGAAGGAGGAAAGGAAGTGATCACTTACTCGCCATTTTGCCTTGGCGAAGTTCTTCTTCATCTGTCGGCTGACTGATTCGTGGATGTTCTTACAGAGAGCAGTATCACCAGCTATCCTGCAAACAGAGGAGAGAGTCAGCAGGAGGACTTCCTGTAGTATTATCTGGCATCCATAAGGAGGTTGAGTGTAACTATACATTATAGAGTAAAAAATGCGCCTGTGTTATTTTAGTGTCATTGAGATTATATAATATTTTCCAAATGTTAACATTTTCCATTTTGTTGTTTATTATTTTATTTTATTTTTACATTTCAGTTTATTTTATGTATGTTGAATTTTTATTACTTATTAAAAAAAAAATTAAAATAAAATACATTTAACTGAAATAAAATTTAAATGAAATTTTAAGTAATAAAAAAGATTAATTTTAGTTTTAGCTAACTTTTAGCCTTCATAAGTCATCATAAGATGACTACATGCACACACATATTTATTATGTATATATACATATAACCCAGTATAATGTATGAAAATATGTAATGTATATACATTTATATTCTTATATTTTATATTATTTATATTTATATATATATATATATATATAAAATCTTTTTCTTACATATATACATCAATGTGTTTGTATTTTATATATACATAAATATACACAGTACACATACATACATTATATAAACAAATACTTTATTTTGAATATGATTAATTGTGATAAACAGCACTAACATAAATACATATTATCTTGTATACACACACTATGGCTGCATGTGATGTAAAATGTAAACATTTTAAAACATTGAATATGTTTATGTATTTTAATGTATTTTTAAAATGTCATTTATTTCTGTAACTCAAAGTTGAATTTTCAGCAGCTCCTGTCTAAATAAAATGATTAATCTCTGTTAAAAAAAAAATTACATAATATAAACAATAAAAAGTTCTATTTTAGACTTTGCTTTTTGGGGGGTGGGGCATTGTAATGCATATGAATAAATATTGTTTATAATCATAATGTCTTTATTTGCTTTATAATTTGCTATTGACAGCAACTAAACTTAAACCAGCAGCAACTAATATAACCCCAGGGTTTTTCATGAGAAAACCATAAACACATTGTGCCAATATTCCTAGTCGCTCACCACGGATGCCGAAGAGCCTCATCACAAGTGAACCTCTTTTCTGGATACTTCTGCATCAGGTTACTAATGAAGTCTTTAGCTACGAAACAACACAAATGTGAAAATAAAGAAACCTGAATCAGTTACACAAGGGCACAGTTCTAATTGTGAAAAAATGACACCCTCCTACACTTCCCCAGACACCAGGGAACAGCTTGTGGTGTGGGTGTCGAGTTGTTATTTTCAAATGATGCCGAATGGCCAAGTGCCAGATAATGCTTTTCAACTGCTGATTTATATCTGGCTGTAATACCTCAGTGTTACTTTTGAAAAACCCTTATTAAAGTGTTTCTCATGGGAAAAGAAAGTCGTGACTGTCAGTGACAAGTAAACACAAGAAAGCCAAGTCATTCTTAATGATGGCATTTAAGTGGGTAGAAGAGACAAAAAGAGGTGAAGAAGGGTGTCATTTAGTTTTAAAGAGTCATTAAAGGGATAAGGAAACTAAATAGTTTCATGTCCCATTGACTTCCATAGTATCAACAAAAATACTATGGAAGTCAGTGGGTCACCAAGATTCTTTAAAATATCTTCTTTTGTGGTCTGGAATGACATGGGTGTGAGCAAATGAGGTCTGTTTAATATATGACTCGTTTCACAGTGAAATCACATACCTGAATCAGAAATATCGTCCCAATACGGGGAATCAAACTCAAATTCTGCCCTTAGTATTTGCTCGAACAACTTGGAGTCATTCTCGTCGTAAAACGGAGGGTATCCACACAACCTGAGGATTCACAAGTGGTCAGCATTTAAATTACTTTTTAAAGTAATGACTGTAAAAATATAAAATGTCTTTCATATAGGGTTAAAAAAAAAAAACACTTACAAGATGTAAGCAATCACTCCTATAGACCAGCAGTCGACAGCTTTGCTGTAAGGTTTCTGTGCTAATACCTCTGGAGCTGAAATCATAAAAGACACAAAAAATAAACGACATGATGCATTTACTAAAGTCTAAAAGTGTAAAGATTAAAATTATTAAAGATAATTGACATCAAAACAAATGTAATCATTATTTTGATCATCTCATGTGTGCAGAAGCATGTTTCTGTATGTACACTGTAAAAAAATCCATAAAATGTATGGTAAAAAAATGGCAGCAGTGATTGCCAGAATAAAATAGTGAAAAATATGGTAACAATATCTTTTGTTTTACGGTTACATTAAATTTACAGTTCAATTTCTAATAATAAACCGTAATACTAATCTGATATAATGTTAATATACCAACCTATTAAAGTAGTGAAATCTATTTTGTACCTTTGAAATAGACTCAAACCTACGAAAAGCAGGTGGTGATGAGAAAGCTCTTCATAAGAAGCTTTTAAACAGTAACATATATAGAAGGTGCTCAGTGTCATTTACACAAGCACTAAACCATCATGGTAAGAATTATTAAACTGACATGTGAAAGAAATATTCATTTAACAACATACAACCCTAATAAACATCACTGATACCAAAAACCTAAGAAGAAACATAGTTATTTCAAAGAAAAAACATCAAATTCAAACAAAATTTAAAATGCAATGCAGGGAATTCTGGGAATGTCAGTTTATGGTGTTTCCTTGAAAATTTAACAGGAATTTACCATTAAGCATTTAACAGGTTTTTACCGTAGCATTGTCACAGTTTTTTACCATTAAAATCACATTTTTACAGTGTAACAATAAAATGTAAAAATTATAATTGCATTTTTCTTGTCAAAAATCAGACACATAGTTCTCAAAAAAAAAAAAAAGAATCGCAAGATATAAATCGCAAGCAGCAAATTTGGAATTTATTGAGGGAAAAGTAGTAGTTAATAGTGGATAAGTGTACCAAAAACTGCTACGGGTGTGTGTGTGTATGGTTTTTCACTTCTCACTGCTGTGTGTGTGCACTTGGATGGGTTAAATTCCTAGTATGGGAAACCATACCTGGCCACCCTTTCCTTTCCTTTCCTCCTAAACTTACTATTAACCAATTATACCAGTTTTTTCATCTTTAGATGAGAATAACACTGGTATTTAGCGGATCGACAACCCTACCCACATATCCCGGCGTCCCACAGGCTGTGGACATGATGTCATTGGCTGCTCCCTCCATCTTGGACAGGCCGAAATCACTTATCATAATCTTTGATTCTTCATGAGGGTTAAAATAGAGAAGATTCTCTGGCTGTCGGGAGATAAGAGAGAAGGTGATAACGTTAAAAAGTCATGGGGGTGGTATTTACACTGAAGTGGAACTTTGTGATCGCAGAGCGGTGACCTTTCATGTGTCATGTTCCTATATACTGTATAGTGAAAGAATATGGATTTGTTTTGGTGTAAACGGAAATCATCACCTTCAGGTCTCGGTGGACTATCCCCAGTGAATGCAGGTAGTTCACCGCATCCAGAACCTGCTTGATTAACGCGCTGGCATCCTGCTCCGTGTAGAAACCCCTCTCTACGATACGATCAAACAACTCCCCTCCTGACACGCTGACAAAAAACAAATATATATATATATATAATTTTTTCCCCCCCACAACATATAAGAGTTAGTTATTAACTTAATATACATGCACAGAATATATATATAATACAGATTACTGTCACTAAAATGATGTAATGCATCCATTATAAATAAAAGGTTTAATTTCTTACAGAAAAAATATACTGACCCAAACTATTGGATGGTCGGCGTATGGTAGTATGCTTTATTAAATCCATTAATATGTGGTTGCTAGGGATTTATTGGTTGTTGTTAGGTATTTGTTTACTGGGCCAAATCAAATATGGTTGTCACTTTTTTTTTAAGAAGAAAAAAAAAAAAATCTATATATATATATATATATATAGATTTTTTTTTTAAATTAAAAATAAATAAATAAATAATACAAAAATATAAAATACAAAAATACAAAAAATATAAAATAAAATAAAAATACTCAAATCTAGGTAAAAAACAATGCAAATGTTTCTAATGTCAACCTATAGATTATAGATGGAGACTGTGGTAATCATCTGTTGTTCAGATCAATAAAAGGATTTTGAACAACAACAGCAGGCTCGTGAATCAAGATAAGAATTGGCTCCCTTTCAAGTCATGAGATGGACGCCCCACAGGACGTTGAACTGGAATGTGAATTGAATTGACAGGAAGGAGAATATCCTGGACTGCAATACAAAGCAATTCAACATTCACACAACAAGAACAGATTACTTCTAAAGTGTTTCAATCCTGCTTCACATCGTTTGGCTCGCTTTCAAAGACTCAAGCATTAATTGAAGTAGCAAACAGATTCTACTCACAGTTGCATAATAAGATACAAATGAGTGGGGCTCTCGTAAATGTCTTCCAGTGCCACAATGTTCTCATGCTTGATCCTGAAAAGAACAGACAAAATATTTGATTAATTACAGTGGATTATGAAAGCTTTGTTTTGGATGGCTGAAGTTCAGGCCTGGTATTTTATTCATGCAGATGATGAAAAAGAAAGAAATTCCCAAAAGTAACAAACGATTCTATCGTTCTGACCGCTGCATCTTCAATCCAGCTGCAAGCTGTAGCGTTTTTACTTGCCAACGTTTTACCATGACAACCGTGGACCTGCGCTCGGCCTCAACGTGCGGTGAATAGAGAGGTCTGTGTCGGAGGCCACATGAATCATGTGCACGGCCTTTAAAATGCTTTCGACGCTATTGACAGGGACAGGTAGGAGTCAGTAAAGGTAGGAGGCGGTGAGGGGCGTGTCGTAAAGGCTGAGTCATCTCTCTAGCTCTGTGGAGAAAAGCTCAAACTCCCACTAACAGCTTCCTTTGAACTTCAGCGTTTCCGTCTGTATCCGAGGAACTTGTGTAAAGCATGTAATGGGTGTCAGGTTTGTTATTTTAAGCCTTTTCTGGGAGCCTTTTAGAATACTTACTTCCTCAGCACGGCAATCTCGTTTTCTATTCCGCTCTCTTTTCCTCTTAGTGCTTTTTTTGGGATGCATTTCACGGCGTACATCTCTCCTGTGGCCTTCTCTTGGGCCAGGACCACCTCAGAAAATGCCCCACTGGGAAAAAGCATGAAAGAAAGTATAAAATAGTGGTTGGAGATAAATTTTTTTTTTTTTTGGAATACAGAAAAATGACACAAAATAAGGTGCTTGCAAGGTATGGAGCATACAGTAGGGTTTTACAGACTGAAATAGCAATGAAAATTTAATACTAAAATAAAATGTAAAATAAAAATAAAACAGTAGCCCATTAGATGAATAAAATAGAACAAAATAAAACGTAAAATAATCATAAAATTAAACACTAAATAAAACAAGATTATACATTAAAATAAAATAACATAATATAAGCAGTTGTGGGCAGACGCATAATAAATAAATAAATCAATGAATTAATAAACTAGTGATTTAGACACCCTACAAAGGGAAAATAAAAATGCTTTAGTCTACAAAGCGACATAAAATAAAATGAAACAATTATGAAATAAAATAAAAATAATAGTGCTTAAGGCAGCCTACAAAGAAGCAGAAGCATAAAAAAATTAAATTAGCAGTTGTGGGGCAGAAACTAAATAATAATAAACAAACAAAGATTTTAGACCGCCTAAAAAGGGAAAATAAATAAATAGATAAAAAAGCTTTAGACAGCCTACAAAGAGACAGAAGCATAAAAAACTGAATAAATGAAAATAGTAGTGTTTCAGACAGCCTACGAAGGGAGAGAGGAATAAATAAAATAGCAGTGTTTCAGAAAGTCTAAAAAGGTAAGAAGAATAAGACTGAATATAAAAAAAGCAGAAGACAGCCTACATCCTATAAAAAAAATACTGCAGTCATTTGATTTATGAGCATCTCAAACATGAAGAACCCTTTAAGTGTCTGTACTTCTTCAAATATTTGTATAAACCAAAGCCAAACCTGTACGCACACATTCAACTCTGCTATGACTGATTCTGTAGGGATGTTGTATCATATGCACTGTGTGTAATCAGTTGGCCACTGTGGTTCGCAGCTAAGCCTTTATTGGTCACTGAAAATCCGCTCTAATCCCTCGGCACACACAGTCATTTACAAATACTAACACAAGCACTCGCCGCAATCCAGAAAGCTTGGAACAAAAGGCCGTATTTCAGTCAAAAGGTTTCCTGAACCGTTTAGCAAATATAGGGCTTGGCGCTTTGCCAAAATGAAGCATTTGTCATCTGTTTCTTAAACTGTCAAATTCAACTCTCATCTGCGATTGAAGCGTAAGCCCTTCAGGAGGCTAGAAATGTAGTGACTCATTGGCCGCGCGCCCAGCAGGTTGAGTACTTTGTAAGCTATGTGTTCATATAAGCGTGTGAGATTGCAGTGGGTGTAGCGTTCATCTCTGCAAAAGGATTAAACTAGAAGAAAAACAACAGCGTGTGGTTGGACAAAGTGCATTAAACATCAGATTTAACGCATATGTAATTCAGACACCTTTCACAGGACAACGTTCTGGTGCAAACAGTGCTGGAGTGTTATGGAGGGTTGCCAGGAAGTTGCTAGGTGGTTGTTAAAATGTTCGGATTGGTATGAATGCATTGCTATGCGTTTGCTAGGTGACCGTTTATTGGGCCAGGTCAGAACGTAGATTGCCTGTACATTATCCCGCTTATTATATGGCTACTTGCCACATAAGGAAAAAAACTGGACATGAATATGAATTTGAA
>JAUMHI010000074.1:2764739-2778014 GCA_032359435.1 Enteromius unitaeniatus
TATTGTGACATATTGGCCAAAAACCTCCTTCCCTCAGTCAGAGCATTAAAGATGGGTCGTGGCTGGGTCTTCCAACATGACAATAACCCAAAGCACACAGCTAGGAAAACCAAGGAGGGCTCTGTAAGAAGCATATCAAGGTTCTGGAGTGGCCTAGCCAGTCTCCAGACCTACATCCAATTAAAAATCTTTGGAGGGAGCTGAAACTCTGTGTTGCTCAGCGACAGCCCTGAAACATGACTGATCCAGACAAGATCTGTATGGAGGAGTGGGCCAAAATCCCTCCTGCAGTGGGTGCAAGCCTGCTGAAGAACTACAGGAACCGTTTAACCAGTGTAATTGTTAACAAACGCTTCTGTACCAAATTTTAAATTTTTTTCTTTTTTACTCAATTGATCAAATACTTATTTGACACACTAATTCCCAAATAAATGGTTAAAAAAATAATGTGATTTCCAGATTCTGTCTCTCACAGTGGATAATAAATAAATAAAATAATCACTCTCACAATAAATAATAAAATAATAAATGCAATAATTGAAATAAAATCTGTCAGTGCAAATACACAATAGTTGACAAAGTAAACATGCTTTATTTTCTTTAAGCAAATGCTAAATGATTCTGGTGACTATGATTTCAGAACCGCCAGGAGAGTTTTGAACTTCTGTCCTTCTGGCTCTCAAACACATATCACTTCCTCAACTGTCTCAAACAGTACAGCGGGGACGAGGTAAAGTCCTTCTCCCTACAGCTATTACAGACCTTATAAAATGTTGTTTATACTTCCGGATTCATCAGCACTTTCTAAGATGCCTTACTGAATCATTTCTGAAACCGATCAATGAGATTTTTCCCCCCCTGTCGACAGGAGTTCATGAAGCACAACACTCCTCGTCAGAACAAGAACTGCCTGAGGAACTTCGACCTTTCGGAGCACCGGCAGATTCTCAGCGACCTCGCCATCAACATCTACCATCAGTTCCTCAGCGCGATGGAGGACGCGCTCTTTCCCATGATCAGTATGAAAATGAAGTCGATACAGTGCTGTTAAAATGCACTTGCCTTTGTTCTGTCTTGTTAATCTGCTCTCTCCATTCAGTCCCTGGGCTGCTGGAGCACGAGAGTCTCCAGGGAATCTCTAGCATGAAGCCCACCGGTTTCCGCAAACGCTCCAACAGCGTGTACGAGGACGGCAGCGGGTCGGAGGCGTTTAGCGTGACCTCCATCCTGCAGCAGCTTGACGTCTTCCACACCAGCATGGAGCAGCACAGCATGGAGCCGCAGTTGCAGGGTCAGGTCATAAGACAGCTGTTCTTCCTCATCGGATCCACGACAGTCAACAGCATCCTGCTACGCAAGGACCTATGCTCCTGCCGCAAGGGCATGCAGATCAGGTATATGCATTATTATATAATGCACAACATAGGCCGATGATGCACTGGCAACTTTTTGAGCATTGTTGAAGGGCAGCGGGTATCCAGATAGAAATTTGTTTCCCGTTCTCAGTGGGAGAAAGTACCCACGAAACATTGTTCGAAAAACTTTTTTTTTTTGTTTAAAATTGTAATGATATTACACAATATTTCTGTTTTTACTGTTTTTTTATTAATAAATGTATAAATAAAATACAATTCAATAATTTTATAAATAAATGCATCCTTGGTGAGCAGAAGAGACTTCTTTTTAAAGTATTTTAAAAGTAGACTTTTAAACTGTAGCGTAAACTCAATGCTGCACACTCTTTTTTTCGACACTGTTGTCACATGATATATACAATGTATGTGTTGTTTTTTGTTTAGTACTGTCCTAAATAAGCTATTTTATATTACATACAGTACCTGTATGTTTATATACACTCCACAAGAAAAAAAATAATATCTGAATTTATAAAAATGACAATGTTCAAAAGTTTACATACCTTAGAGCCTTAATACTGTGTGACATTATCTGGATGATCCACGACTGTTTTTGTGTTTATTGATAGTTGTTCATGAGTCCCTCGTTGGTCCCGAGCGGTTCAACTGCCTGCTGTTCTTCAGAAAAATCCCCCAGCTCCTGCACATTCCTTGGTTTTTCAGCGTTTCAGCCTTTTCCAAAAGAGACTGTATGATTTTTTGAAATCCATCTTTTGACACTGAGGACAACTGAGGGACTCATATGCAACTATTATAGAAGTTTCAAAGTCTCACTGATGCTCCAGAAGGAAAAAACATGCCGGGGCTTGAAAACTTTTGAACAGAAAGTAGATTTTCCAAGAATAAATAAGAATATCTTATTTTTTTCATTTAGTATTGCCAATCAGAGGCTACAGAAGATAGTTACATGTTTCTCAGAAGACACAATAAGTTAAATTTACCCTGATCTTCAAATTCAAAAAGTTTTCAGCCCCCCGGCTCTAGCATATTCAGTGCAGTGTGCGTACTGCACAAATGTCATTCTGGGATTCTGTAAGCAGAAATATGTATGTATACGTACTGCTTCCTGCACAGATAATATGAGAGGTATGGGAATGTCTTTCTGACCATCCCCAGAAATTGAGATTAATAAAGCATCTATTTTTTTCAGGTGTAACATCAGTTACCTAGAGGAGTGGTTGCGAGAGAAGGATCTTCAGAGCAGCTGTGCTATGGAAATGCTAGGGCCGCTCTCTCAAGTCGCCTGGCTTCTTCAAGTCAACAAGACCACAGATGAGGACGCAGCCGAGATCAAGCAGAGATGCTCCGAGCTCTCGTCAGTGCAGGTGCAAACCACAGTCTGCTGCTTTACCCATGCTGCTTTGACACTGATTCTTTTCTTAGAGTCATTCATTTAAGCTATATGGCCCAGAGAGTGTCAGCTTTTTTTTTTTTTTTTTGGAACTTTACATCGCTCTTGTGGTTTTATGTTTAAGAGCCCTTATAATCTGTTTGTTTTCTGGTTTTGTAGATTGTGAAAATCCTTAACTCCTACACACCCATCGATGATTTCGAAAAGCGAATCACTCCGTCCTTCGTCCGCAAAGTGCAGGTACGTCGTTTCTGTTTTACTAGCATTCACAAGTTTGGGGTACAGTTTTGTTTTACGTTTAAGAAGGCTCTTCTACTCAGGAAGGCTGCATGAAGGAATAAAAATATAGTATAAACGGTAATATTGTTTCAATTTAAAATGACTGTTTTCTATTTGAATATATTTTTCAATTTTATTTATTATAGTAATAAAAATCTGCTGATTTACTGCTCAAGAAACATTTAAAGATGTCTTTTCCAAAACGCGATAAACGCCAAATTTACGTTCGTCATGCCATATTGCTGTGTATTAAACCTATTCACTGCTCTATTAATGTTTCATGCCAAACCGCTTTATATCCTTCCAAAACGCTATAAGCGGCGGACCTGTTTTTTGCCTAAAAGCGATATCTACTCGACCAATTAGAAATCGTTCGATGCAATCCAACACAGCGATGCTTTGAAAGTGTTTGTTTGTGCTCAGTCTTTAAAATAAGTGCTTTAAACTCTAATAACACTTTTGATGGCCTGGATAAGCCAGTGACACCTACACCTGGGGGTTGAAAACGCCGACTGGACAAAGAAAATCACAGAAAACAACAAAAAAGAAAATCCCACACTGTGGGATGTCAACACAAGGCTGCGCGCTTCCATCATAGCCGACCATCTCACATTTATTATAATAGCACCGGTTTAACGATAAAAAATTATTATATGTGTAAATTGTTTAGTATCTATAGATTTTATTTTAGGTAAGTGGTGATGATTTAAGAAGGTCAATCCGATCTTGATTTTGGTGTTTGGTGATTTTTCTTGATGTTTATAATGTCTGGCTCTGCCCCTGGGTTGACCAGGACAGGATCATAGTTCATCACTCATTCATGTGCATTTATTTGATGTCATGTGTTGCATGTTTTCATTTTTTTTCTCTTAAAGACATAAACCAACATTAAAAAGGGATGGATTTGTAGCGTTTAAAAAAGATTAAATTGCAATATTGTTGTTTCGTTTAACAATCATTGTTTAACATGTTCAGACTGATCCAACATACCATTTTAACGGGATAAATGTAATATTTAATTTTTTTTCGGGAATTTTCCCCGAAAACTATTAAAATGGATTTTTGGAAAAGAGCTCTTCATTTGTTACTATAATTAATGTTAACAGCTGGTTTATATTTTTTCAGATTGTAAGGTAAATATGTAGTTTTAAAAAAAAAAGCATTTATTAGTTTTGTAACATTATAAATGTCACTTTTTATCACTTGTCTATGTCTCCTTGCTGAATAAAAGTATTCATTTCTGTCAAAAAAAAATAAGGTCCCACTTTACATTAGGTGGCCTTAACTACCATGTGCTTACATTTGAAACATACACTTATGGTGTACATACATGTTTTTACATTGTACTTATATATTTTAATTAGATCTGCAATTAATTCCTGTAATTACATTTATAATTACTCTGTAGACCCATCCCTTACACCTTAAACCTACCCATATTACATACGGTACATATTTTTTGATGTACATGCATAGTAGTTAAGGCAATTTAATATAAAGCGTGACCAAAAAAACATCTTACTGACCCCAAACTTTTAAACAGTAATTTAAAGTGAAATGATCTGAAATCATTCATTCTTGTTTTGTCTCTAACAGTCTCTGCTGCAGGAGCGTGAGGGGTCGTCTCAGCTGATGATGGATTCACAGTATCGTTTCCAGGTCACCTTCCCCTTCTGCTCCTCATCACAAGCACTAGAGCTCCTACAGGTGCCCAGCAGCCTCCATCTAGGCTTCGTCACTCGCATTTGAACTCTAACCTCTGACCTAGTGATATCAGGACGCCTCTGTGCTGGTCTGAATGCATCATGGAAACACTGCACAGTAGCTAATATAAACTCAGCAGTGCTAACATTTGTATATTTTTTTTTATTTATTTATAAAAATTGTAATCATGCTCTTTAAATTAGTATTTTGAATAACTACTGTTTAGATGATACATCTTTTAGAATAGCTTTTCAGCTATGAACAAACACCCTAACATACATTTCAAACAGACCTCAAATGTTCAGCTGGTTCAGTTTTGTAAATCCCAAATGATTATTGTCACAAATTATTGCTCTTCCGTTAAATTTTTAATAAATCAGAAATCAATAAACACAACTGCCAAATGAGTCCTCCTCTCTTCACTCTTAGCACTTCACCATAGCTCTCACAATATGCCGTGGAAATGCAATATTTATGATGGTTAATCCTCTGAGGACTAGATATGAAACCCAAGAACTAATCTAGCAATCAGTAATCTCAATCTCACAGGGTGCATCTCACATGTTGGGTATAATTCACCAGTATATATCACCATTTTTGATATACTTTTATTTGTTTTTATTGTTTAAAAAATATTTCAATTTAACTTAACTCATTTATTCTTATTGCAGTTTTGGTAATGTTTTTATTATAATTTTATAAGTGCAATTAAGTTTATTACCTCATGTTTTACTTTTGTTATTGAATATATAGCATTATTATTCTGAATTAGGTTTTGAATATTTGTACAATATTTGAAGTTGTAGTAATGTAGTAATTATGTCATTTTTTTAATAAATTTATATTATTTTATCATTGGAACACAAGTTGCTAATTCTCCTTAGTCATGAAAATCTTCAGGATTATATATATATATATATATACACACACACACACACACACAAATATTTATATATTTAATAAGCATTACTTAATTGTGATAAAAAAAATAACATATTACATAAGGCCCTACAAAAAGTAGGGTCTACTTTTTTTGAAAACAAACATTTTAAGAATTTAATCAAATATTTAAATTGTATATAATAAATAGTTTTTACATTTATTGTCTTTTAATATTTTTCCCTTTTATTCTCATGTCAATCCTGAGAGTGAAATGGAAAATTGGATTTATAGAGCACATATTTTCCAGTCAGGGATTTTAGAAGCCCTAGCAGATGTCGAAAGCGCAAATATTGATCATCAGGAGGATAAAGCGCACATCCGAGTGTCTCTCTGGGGACGAAAGCAGAAGCGAGAGAGAGAGAGTCCTTCATGACGTCACGGCAGCCGCATCATCCGCTCCGTCTCCAGGCTCTCCTCCTCCGTCTGTCTCCATCAAAACAGTCTTCTCCTCCGCCGTTCTCGTGTTTCTGGTGGAAATGGCCGAGCAGGAGGTGGCCTCGCCGCCCAGCGACACTCTGTCGACGCTTAAAACCGAGTCTGAGACGCTGAAGACGAAGCTGGAGGAGGAGAGAGCCAAACTGCACGATGTCGAGCGTAAGAACCGTGTGTGTGTGTGTTAATGAAGACATATGTCAGGATCATAGCCTCGTTATGTAGCGCGATGTTTACAGTCAGATTAAAGAGCAAATCTAAGCCATCAGGTCTTTACATAAACTGATCAGGTTTTATGATGTTGATGTTGCTGATGATGCTGATGATGATGATGATGATGGTGGCAGCGACAAGGGAGCGTTTTATTTTCCATTCAGCATCACATCATGATATTCCGAGAAACAAGTCAGTCTTTACAAGAATATATGTTACTTTAGCGTTGTTAATATAGGCTTCTATTATAGTATCAATGCTTAATTAACTTGTATGATGTGATTATTCAGCATTTTTAATGTTTAATGTCACACACACACATATATTTTGATTACTGTGCTAAAAACGACTTCATATTAATAATTTCCATAAAATGTTAACGCCTTTTATAGCTTTTTATTTCGTTATTTTGTGCTATATATTTACATTTATCAGACAAATTATGTCTGTTTATTATTATTACTATTATTATTATGTTTAGATTTGTACATTCATTTTGTGTATATAGATTTTATTTATGTATTACCTTTTATTAGTGTTTTCATTTATTATTTATCATTTTTTAAAGGCTTGTTGACTAATGTTAGTAAGAAGCCATTCCATCAAAATAAAGTAGAAATCTGCAGACATGATCAATAAAAACAGAAATGTTGTGGCTTTTGGATCAGTACATCAGGTGGCGGAGAAGATTGAGGCTTTGGGTCAGTTTGTCATGAAGACCAGACGAACGCTGAAAGGCCATGGAAATAAAGTCCTGTGTATGGACTGGTGTAAAGACAAGAGGAGAATCGTCAGCTCATCTCAGGTCAGTCGATAAAAACACACATCAAATATGATCTCTGACAGTTTGGCAATTAATGCAATCATTTTATCAATGATTATTTCATTTTCTTTTGTATTGTAGGATGGAAAGGTGATTGTATGGGATGCCTTTACCACAAATAAGGTAAGTGTAGCTTCATTTGTTATTTAGCTTCTGTTTAATTCTGCTTCTGTGAATTAATTAATATATTTGCATTTTATTTTATAATTATTTTATAATATATTTTTAGAAATGTTTTTATAATTTGTCTTTCATTTTTTTTCTAAGTCTGCATTTATTTATATATATATATATATATATATATAGTTTAACTTTTTCACTTGTAATACTAAATGAAAAACTTTACTGATTAGCTGAAATAAAATATTTCATTTATTTTATATTTATATTTAATATTTCAAATATTATTTATTTATTTGTTTACTTTCCAGTTAACATTCGTTTGATTTGATTTTATCAGTTTTTTTTCATTTTTATGGTTTTATATTTTAGCTGTTATAACCATGCTTGTAACACATTGTTATAAATTAAATATTTTGACAGGAGCATGCAGTAACTATGCCCTGCACGTGGGTCATGGCCTGTGCTTACGCCCCCTCTGGATGTGCAGTGGCTTGTGGGTAGGTCTCTGGGCTCTTCGACTTCTTTCTAAATATTTCACTACACATTATATCTCTCTTTGAGCAATAAACATCAGGCTTAACCAGTTGCATAAATTTAGGGTGGGACTTCGTGCTTTTCCAAACAGTAAAGGCTAGAAAGCTTGAGGAGTTTTTAGGAAACAAGGTGATGTATAAAATTTAGTTTCACTGTGCAAAAGCGTAAAGATAACATGAAATGTTTGCAGTTCTTTAGTTAGGATTTTAACACACTGGGTTGCCAGTTATTGGAAAACACAGCATAATGCAACCATGGAAGCAAAACAGCCTTAAAATTCTTCTAAAATGCTCTATAACCATATAAATATTAAAACATGGCTAAATTAACTCGACTGTTCCTGCCATTGCCTTCAATCTGGCAACCCCCATGAGAGGCAACTCTTTCCATTGTTTTTACATTTTTACTGCAGTACCCATTTCAACCACTAGCCAATTAATATTACATACTGCACGTTTAACGGATATGTTGTTTTTCGCAGTGGGTTGGACAATAAGTGCTCTGTGTATCCTCTATCCCTGGACAAGAACGAAAACCTCGCCGCCAAGAAGAAATCAGTGGCCATGCACACCAACTACCTGTCCGCATGCTGCTTTACTAACTCAGATATGCAGGTGTGCTTGAACACATGGTGAAATAATGAAATGTTTTTGCATTTGTGTTTGACTGTTGTGTGTTTTGTGTCTTGCGCTAGATCCTGACGTCTAGTGGTGACGGCACGTGTGCTCTTTGGGATGTAGAGAGCGGTCAGATGCTGCAGAGCTTCCATGGACACGCGGCTGATGTGCTGTGTCTGGATCTGGCCCCCTCTGAGACCGGAAACACATTCGTGTCAGGGGTGGGAACCAGTGTCACTAATGAACATTCAATGAACATTTGCTGTTAATTAACCTGTTTTCTCCACCGATTGAACCATCTAAACAGTAGTTTTATCCCTATTGTGAGTTTACATCTCACATTATGACTCTAAGAATTGTGCAATAGAAATTCGCAAACCTGATTTTTTCCCCTCAGTATTGCGTTATATAAACTTACAATTGTAAAGTCCAATTCTGAAGGTAAAAAAGGATGTTGTTAGAATTGCAAGCTTATACAGTATCTCACATTTCTGAAATAATAACTCGCAATTGCATGTTAGAAAGTCAAAGTTGCAAGACATTAACTAGCAATTATGAGAATCTCATATCTTGCAATTCTGATTTTGTTTCTCAGAATTGCGAATTAATGCAATTTTGAGAATACAGTCTGCAGTTCTGTCTTTACATCTAATGGAATTCTGACAAACAGAATTGAAAACGAAAAAAATGTTCATTCCACCCTGAATTTTTTCCTCTGTCATGTCCCTTAAGGGGCTCCGTAGAACTGCATCATGCAATAACGAGAAAAAAATATGCATCAAATGATTCTGAGCAAAATGTCAGAAATGTAAGATTTAAAGTCGCAATTGCAAGAAAATTGTTTTTATTTGATGGCAGAAATTGGCTTCCATACCCTCAGGCCATCCTATATGTAGGTGTAGGTCCTTGGCTGCCTATTTTCGAGAATAAAAAAGGTATCAAGGAACACAAAATGAATACCTGTTTGCTCATGACGACATATTGAGGTCTTATGAAGCAGAATGATGCAGGAAACTAAACATTATTCACAACAGTATCACCTGTAATCCAGAGCCTCAGACAAAAGAGTTAGTTTCTCATTCTTTTGAGTTAGTTGAACCAGTTCACCAAATTGGACTGAACCATCTGAAAAGCAGCACACATAATAGAGCTGTTAACATGCCTGTGCAGTGACCCGCATGTTCTCACGTCTCTCAGGGCTGTGATAAGAAGGCTTGTGTGTGGGACATGCGCACGGGACAGTGCGTCCAGTCTTTTGAGACCCATGAATCAGACATCAACAGTGTGCGGTAAGTGTCCTCAGGCCTCTTGTCCCTTCAGGTTTTGTCAAAGCAAAAAAACCAAACGCAAAGCGGACTGAGTGACATTTAAGGCCTTTACAGCGCTGGTCAATATTTATAGTCTGTGTAAACACTCAAAATGTCACGAGAGACGCCCGGAAGAGTGCTGATATGGTCCTTGTCTTAAAAGGGACTTTGGCAGCACCTTCAAGCAGTGACAGCTCGTGTTTTATTTTCGCTGCAGGTACTATCCGAGCGGAGATGCTTTCGCTTCAGGCTCAGATGACGCTACGGTGAGTCTTTTCCCAGCTTGATTTTTTTCATATGATACCTGTTAGAAGTTTGGAAAAATGATAATTACTAAATGTTTTTTTTAATAAAGTCTCTTACGCTTGCCAAGGCTGCATTTATTTGATTTTAAAATATAGAAACATTGTGAAATTTGTACAATTTGAAAAAACTGTTTTCTATTTGAACATTTTAATTCATTCCTGTGATTCAAAGCTGAATTTTCAGCATTTTTTCCAACTATTTTTGTTGCTTACACTTTTTTAGCATTCTAAAATAAATAGAAATAACAGCATTTATTTGAAATAGAATCTTTTACAGTCATTTTTAATCTATTTAAGGCATATTAGCTGAATAAAAGCATTAATTTCCTTTAAAAAATCTGCATATTAGAATGATGAGACAAAGACTAGAGTAATAATGCTAAAAATTTACAGGAATAAGTAAAAATGTTAAATATATATTTAATAATAAACAGTTGCTTAAAATATTTCACAGTATTATTATTTCATGTAAATATTTAGAGCAAATAAATGCATGCTTGGTGCGCAGAAGAGACTTTACTAAAAACATGTACAAATAATAATGTTTCCAAATGTTTTAGAGGTACTGTTGTTAAATGATAAAAAAGTAATTTGATCTTTATTTCACAGTGTCGTCTCTACGACCTCAGGGCGGACAGAGAAGTGGCCATTTATTCCAAAGAGAGCATCATATTTGGAGCTTCTAGTGTGGATTTCTCCCTCAGTGGTAAGAACTGACACTTTTTGAAATATTAACATATTACGAGTAATATTTTATATTGTACAACCAGTAAGAATACCCTAGGAATAGTACTGTATACCATTTTATGTATACCATATTTGATAGCACTAATATAGGCCTATAAATATATAAATATAAATATATATATATATATATATATATATATATACTGCTGTCAAACAATGTTTACATAATATATATATATATGTGTACTTCGTATATTTATTATGTATATACACACACACACAGTATATATTTTGTTAAATATGTACATGCATTTAGATGTGTGTATATATATATATATTTAATATATTAACAATTTGTTCTTAAAATATATACATGCATGATAATATACAGTACGCAGTACACACACATATATTATGTACACAAAAACTTATTTTGAATGCGATTAATCTCATAGTACAAACCCAATGTTTTCTCTTGTGTTGAACCCGAAACTAATTATTTTGCTGATTTAGCTTAAATCGATATATCTCCTTACTGTTTCTGTAACCAAGATTGTTTGTTTATGCTAATGCCAATATCGTTCGGCAGGGAGGCTGCTGTTCGGAGGCTACAATGACTACACCATCAACGTATGGGACGTTTTAAAGGGCACCCGCGTGTCCATCTTGTTTGGACATGAGAACAGAGTCAGCACCCTCCGTGTTTCTCCAGACGGTACAGCGTTCTGCTCAGGATCCTGGGATCACACATTACGGGTCAGTGGACAAAAACATCTCAACACAGTGTCGTGATGAAAGTGATGAAGGCCTCACGTTTGTTCTGTCTTTTCTCCAGATCTGGGCCTGAATGTTGGCTGAACCTCAGGCTGCTTGCGTTTGATCAGCTGGATTGAAGGATAAACCGCAGACTGTAATAGCGTGTGGAGTGCAGTAGAGTATATGACACAGAGGGACTGTAGTGCATCAACACATGGTATGCTTGGTATTATGGGACGGACCTGGCTTCTGTTTCTACGACAGCTGCTACCCCTCTATTATGGCGTTGTAGTTTATAGGTATGAATGTGTGTGAACTTTTGATCCAAGAAATCATTTCCCTGAAGCAGTAATGTAAAAAATACAAATGTATTCCATGTTGTTTAGGTCAGTGCATGAGGCTGAGACACAGGTGTCTAGATTGACTGCTCGTGAATGAGAAACAGAGGAAGCATCGGTAGCGGACACTATTTCTGATATGCAAGCTAACAGATTTAGTTACGCTCTTTTACTCGTAACGGTCTGGTTGTCATTCAATTATTACGACACTATAATTCTTCTTTTACCGTAGCAAAGTGTATATACCGTAATATCATACAGGTCGACAGATATCCATACACCTAAATCAAATAAATGGATTTTAAATGCTAAAACTCATGTGGTGTCTCTTTATTTCATAATGTTTGTTTCATGAAGGCTGTGTTAGTGTTAGATCAGTTTTATTTTAGCAATTACGTTCATTACTTCTTATTTTATTAACACAGAATGTATAATAAACTATGTTTATAGTGCTAGTGATTAATCCCATCCAAAATAAGTTTTTATTCATATATATCTGTGTACTATGTATATTTATTATGTATATAAATACAAACACAGTATATATTTATATTAATACAATTTGTGTTATATTTATAATTTAAATTATATTAGTTTAAATTCTAAATATAGTATATAAATGCAACATATTTTTCTTAAGCATATACATGCATGGGTGTGTATTTTTATATACATAATAAATATACCAGTACATACACATATACTACGTAAATAAACTTTAATCGTAATTAGTTTGACATTTCATCCCAAAATTAAGTTTATACACTTTTCTTGCCTTGCGTTGGACCCAAAACAAATTATTTAGCCGATTCGTTTTAATAATTTAGCTTAAATCCTTTTTTTACATTTACCAAACGTTATTTAAAAAAATGCTTCATGTAACTTAAAACAACAATGTATTCTCCTATTTATATTGTTTATAAAAACAACTGTTTCATTGTGTTGCCTTTAAATAAAATAAATGACTAGTTAAACATAACTATTTTATAGATAGAATAAGTTAAAATCACGTTTCTTTGTTGTTGTTTCCCGCAACAGTAAAACCACTCGAAGGACTTTTATTATGAAATCAACAGCGCACTTCCTGTAGGCGGCGAGAAAGTCTAGTCATGATGGTTTGTGTTTTCATGCTGTGTGTTTTGACTTTAGTGTAAGTGTTGTAGAGGCATTTCTCCTGCTGTAGTGCACTCATCTTCATGTAGGGTCTCAGCGGTGTCTTATAATCGGATTGTGTGTGTTGTCGTGCTGAAATGAGTGATGTTGTGGAGAAAACGCTCACAGCTCTGCCGGGTTTATTTGATTCTCAAACTGGAGCCGCTAAAATCACCAACAGATTAAGACAACTCGTCAAGAGCATCACAGAACTGACATCTAAACATGTAAGCTAACTATTCGTGTATTCATAAAATAACATCACAGACATAAGCATAAATATACATATACGTATAT
>JAUMHI010000074.1:2778114-2800516 GCA_032359435.1 Enteromius unitaeniatus
TAAACATGTAAGCTAACTATTCGTGTATTCATAAAATAACATCACAGACATAAGCATAAATATACATATACGTATATCAAATACTCGTGTATGCTTTAATAATGAAATAAACAGTAAATAATCTAAAGCATATTATATAATAGTAATTATTTATTGTTATGTTAATATATATTATAATATATACATTGTATGATATAACATAGAACACTGTAAATCTGTCCAAAGTGATGATTTATATATTTGCTGTAAAACATTACTGTAAAACATTACTGTAAAACATTACTTTGGTGTAAAGCTGCTTTTTCGCTATACAAATACATTTGTATTGTATTGAATGTACAACATCAAAATAAATAAACAAATAGTAGAATAAACCAATGTACACCATTGAGGTCCTAGAATCTCCATATTGCATAAATACAAATCTAATACTGCATTGATCCTGATTTTAAAGCACAATCTCATTTGATTTCGCAGGAGGAGGAGAACCTCATCAGACAGGAGCTGTCTGCCATGAAAGAGCAGGTTTCATCTCCCAGCACCACTATGGTGAGCGATACAGACGTGACCGTCCTCTCAGTCACTCAGAATCCGGTTATTTGACCTCCGTGTGTGTATTACAGAAGCAGATGAGAGAGATCATGGTGCGAGCCATGTACTGTGAGATGCTGGGCTACGACGCCTCCTTCACCTACATTCACGCCATCAAACTAGCCCAGCAGGGCGGCGTGCTGGAGAAGAGAGTGGGTATGTTTACACTCCTCACTGATGCACAGCGCACTTTAATATATAAATATTAAACAATAAATAAATATTAGTGCTGTAGAGTGACTAATCGTGATTAATCACATTCAAAATAAATGTTTTTGTTTACATAATATATCTGTGCTTACCATGTGCCTTTATTATGTATAAAAAATACAAACACTTTTATGTATATATTTGAGAAAAATATTTAATGTTTATATTTGAAATATATATATATATATATAATATAAATTATATGAATATACATTTACATACATGTATAGAATATTTTTAAATATTTTTAAAATAGAAGCTGTATGTGTTTATATTAAAACGGATACATTATGCTTTTAAAATCTCAGTTTTCATTTCTTTATTTTTATTGTAATAACTCCTGAACCCCATTTTTAAAATATCTTCATGAAAAGCTTTAATTATGGACTCGGAATGTGTTGGATTTTCAGTAATCTCTTACATTTTATTTTAGGGTACCTTGCAGTGTCTCTTTTCCTTAATGAAGGCCATGAGTTGTTGTTGCTGCTGGTAAATACAGTATTGAAGGTGAGTTTCTACTTCTTATTTGGTTCTTTAATCGCACCTGTAATGTAAAATGTGTGGCTGAACTTCTCATGTGTGACAGGATCTTCAGAGCACTAACCTCATTGAAGCGTGCATGGCATTGACTGTTGTAGCTCAGGTGTTTCCCAAAGACATGATACCTGCTGTCCTTCCTCTGGTAGAAGACAAGCTGTCACATCCAAAGTAAGCCAGAGGCTCTCTCCTCCACAGTACACACAAATCCCAGAGTTACTCATCATTTGTACACTCGAGGATATCTAAAAGCCAAATAAATAAGGATTTCAGGTATTATATAAAATTGTTCTTTTATAACCCGTGTTATTAATTATTTAATATTATAGTGATATTTTTAAAATAGCTTTTATACTTTTAGAAATGTTACTGTGTGCTTTTGTAATTTTTATAGTTTCTCTCTATATTTCTATGTAGCTTTTTGTTTTTATTTTTGTTTTTTAGCAATTAATGCTTAAAGTTTGTCTCACAATGTTTATGTTTGGTTTTAGTCCTGCAATATGTCCGGGTCTTAAGTGTAAAAAAATATATTTAATAATATAATAGAATAGAATAATAATGTAAATATTTTTACTATAGATTACTATAGCAACATGTATTATGTAACCACTATTTTTCTTTATTTTTGGTTTTTATAACATAAGAATAACTAATAATCATTTAGAAATTATAATAATAATAATAATTTTTTTTTTTTAATTTTATATCAGAAATAATAAAATAATTTTATATATAATATAATTTAAAAATATACTAATTACCTGTGATTACCACTGTTTCCTGTTGAATAGACATTCATGCATTAATGAATTAATAACCAGTTATGGGAAGTAAAATATTGGTTAAAAAACATTTGTATATTGGTCAATTTGATTAATAACTCATATTATTATCTTTCTTTCCCGTCCAAGGGAGATCATTCGGAGGAAAGCTGTCCTGGCCTTGTATAAGTTTTATCTTATCGCTCCAAATCAAGTCCAGCACATTCATGCCAAGTTTCGAAAGGCGCTGTGCGACAAAGACCCAGGGGTTATGACATCATCCTTACATATATACCTACAGCTGATCAGGGTCAGTCTTCAACATATGTCCTAACCGTTCCATCTACTACCAGCTTTATATTAAACGTATTCTGATTTGTCAGTAGGGGGGGGGTATGGCTTGTCTGTCACATCTGATGTTCGTTTCTTCATCAGGAAAGTCCAGACAGCTATAAGGACCTGACGGGTAGTTTCGTCACCATCCTGAAGCAGGTGGTGGGTGGCAAACTCCCGGTGGACTTTAACTATCACAGTGTTCCTGCGCCGTGGCTTCAGATCCAGCTGCTCAGGATCCTCTCACTGCTCGGGAAAGAGGACCAGAGGTACAGAGGAGCCACAATGCAAAAAAGTACATCATTTATATGAAAGCGGATTGGAAACTGTGTTTATTTTTCAGCACCAGTGAGCTGATGTATGAAGTTCTGGATGAGTCTCTGCGCAGAGCGGAAATGAACCACAACATCACTTACGGTAAAATACTTTTTTTTTATTTTAATGGACAAAAATGGCAATCTGTATTGGAAATTAATTAGTCTGATACATAATGAATGTAGCTATGTAGCTTTTGACTATTGTTTTTATTTATTTATAAGGTTTTAGTATTTGATTACAGCTAAACTTAAGATAATATTTGAATGAATTAAATGAATCAAATGCGGAACCATTTTATTTTTTTTTGTTTCTATTGTGTTTTAGCACTTGTTTGATAACTGTAACCAAATGATATTCAAATTAATTCAGCTAACACATAACATTTCTTCGTTTGCATTTAAGTTTTTCAGCTTTTTCAATCTATATTTTTTCCGCTTTGTTTCAGGAGTTTTTAGTATTTAGTTTCTGCTTTGTCTTGCAAAAATAGCTAATCATCATCAATCATCTCTTCTGGTGGAGCGAGTGATAATTGTTCAGCAAAATGTACGCAGTTAACACATAAGGTCTGTTTCAGCAATCCTGTATGAGTGTGTGAAGGCCGTCTACACCATACATCCCAAAGCTGAGCTGCTGGAAAAAGCCGCGAGATGCATTGGGAATTTTGTTCTGTCTCCTAAGATCAACCTCAAATATCTTGGTAAAATTCCTGCTTTTGATTTTCAGCGGTTAGTTAACCTGAACTCACTTTAACTGCTTATATATTGATTTGTTTTCCAGGTTTGAAGGCCTTGACGTATGTGGTCCAGCACGACGCTAAACTCGCCCTGCAGCACCAGATGACCATCATTGAGTGTTTGGATCACTCAGATTTCACGATTAAGAGAGAGGTACTGAACAAACCACACCTGAATTTGTCTTCTTATAAAGAAATATGTCATCATTTAATTCTTTTTTCCCCATAATTATTATTATGAGAATATCGTTATGTCAGAATTATGACCATAAACGTGACTTTATATCTCATAAGTGACTTTTTATGTTTATTTTTTTATTAATTAGGTTTTAGTAATTTAGTACAACTGAACTTAAGGTATTTTGATTTCAATTTTCATTTATTAGTTTAATTTAGTTTTATGTTTGTTTTTATTCAAGCACTTCAGCTCAATGTATTTCATTTCAAGAAAAACATTTCTAATTTAGCATTTTTTAAGTTTAAATGTAATAATTAATTAATCTAATAATTCTATTTTATTTCAGCTTCATTTCAACCAAGCGGAAACGATCCTTAATAGTTTTCTTATATATTATATAATAGTTTTATATTTCTGTTGATCCGCACACAAATCAAGCATCTCTCTCTTCTCCCTCAGACTCTGGAGTTGCTGTTCAGGATCACAAATGCTCAGAACGTGACCGTGATCGTTGAGAAGATGCTGGACTTCCTGCGCAGTTGCAACGACGAGCACACCATCATCCATCTGGTTGGGAAAGTCGCAGAGCTCGCTGAAAAATATCCTTTTAATTAACCAGACTTTATGAACGCACTACTTTCGTCTGAAATGAACAAATAAGTCAGCTGTTGTGTTCCTATGAAATCCGGTACGTTTGCTCCAGATAACTCGTGGTTCATTCAGACGATGAATGAGGCTTTTTCCTTTGGTGGAGATTTGCTGCAACAGGACGTCCCGAACAACTTCATGCGACTGCTGGCAGAGGGTAAACCAGTACTTTAGACAGTCTAAGAGCTGTAGTAGGGGGTGTTTCATTTCACATTTCTGATGTGTTTTTTTGTGTTTTTGTCCCAGGCTCTGAGTCTAAAGAGGAAGATGATCAGTTACGGCTTTATGCTGTTGACTCGTATCTGACTATGCTGAAGGGAAACACTTCTCATCTGCCTCAGTGCTTTTTACAAGTCATGAGCTGGGTCTGTACAACATATATACACACACACACACACAATGTTTTTTATTTACACAGCAGATTTGATGATATTCTACTTTAAGGCTGATTGAAATTCTAGTGATAGGCTTCAAAATTAATTTTAAAACACCAAAAAAAAAGTGAATAAATTGAGAAAAATATTTTTAAAAATACAATTGCAAAAATGCTTTTATTAGGTAAATATATTTAAATAGTGAAAAAAAATCTTATATTTAGAGGACAAAAAACTTTACCCTAAATAAACTTCTAAAGAAGAAATTTCGTGATGAAGTGAAACACTTCCACAGGTGTTTTCTTCAATATATGGATTTTATTTATTTTGGATTTTGATGGCATTTTATGTACTCACAAAGCCAGTTTGTATTTAAATGAATCAATTATCAATTATTATCATTTATTACTTATTTTTTAGGCCAATGCAGGTCACATTTTTTTAAAAAGTGCTTTATACAGCAGATTGTTTCAAACGTTTTCACGGTAATAAATATTAAAATAATAGTGCTACTGTTGCAAAATTAATAAATGTTGCAATTTGAACTATAAAGCAGCAATAGTGGCATTATTCAGCTGAATGCAGTTTGTTTTTGTGTTCTCGTCTGATATTTCATGAATATTCATTTTCTTGTCTTTTAATACCTTTAATACAACTGAGTATTCTAATTAATTATAATAATATTGTTATTTAAAATTAAATGCATACATTACATTTTATAATTTTTTTAATTTATTTATTTCATATTAATGAATGAAAAGTGCTGTCTAATAAATAATCACATTTAATCACATCCAATATAAAGGTTTTTGTATGCATAATGTTTGTGTGTGTGTAATGTGTATATTTAATATGTATATATAAATATAAACACATGCATGTATGTAAAAAAAATAAATGTTTATATATGTATATGTATATATATAGATAAATGTATAAACTTTAATATTTTCAAACTAAGTACTGTATGTGTCTGTATTTATATATACATAATAAATACAAACTGTACACACATATTATGTAAACAAAAACTTATTTTGGATGTGACTAATTATGATTAATTGTTTGAAAACACTATTAATTATTAATATTTACTTTATATTACCTAATTTATTAAAACATAATATAAATAAAAAAATAAATATGTATATAATCCAGCATTAAGACATAGAAATATAAAAGTGATACTTTTTGATTAAAAGTGATAAAATGCCTTAAAAAAAGTGATTTTTCATGCCTAGTACAGTTCTGAGACATTAACTTAGAAACATTCTAACATCAGAATCTGCTGGAATAAACCGCAAGTGTCTGTTGCTCTTAAAATGAAATGATGGTGTTCTTCTGAAAACTCACATGTGATATTTGTTCATCTACGTGTGCTCAGGTGCTTGGAGAATACACTCACCTGCAGGAGTCCGTGGAGCAGCGCGAGGTCATCCAGCTCCTGACGCAGCTGCTGGATCAGAGGAGCGTGAGCTCGGAGACGAGGGTCTGGATTCTTTCTGCTCTGACCAAGATCTCTGAGGGCCAGACAGACTTGATTCTGGACCTGGCTGAGAGTCTTTTGTCCTCGCAGAACACGGTGCTCCGTCAGCAGGCC
Organism: Enteromius unitaeniatus; assembly: GCA_032359435.1. Taxonomy (NCBI): domain Eukaryota; kingdom Metazoa; phylum Chordata; class Actinopteri; order Cypriniformes; family Cyprinidae; genus Enteromius; species Enteromius unitaeniatus. Next base: position 2,784,398 of record JAUMHI010000074.1, read on the forward strand.
CAGGAGCTGTGTCACCTCAGCCAGGACTCACAGCTCCATGAGTGGGTCCTGCCCCGTGGAGAACCCTGGGATAGCACAGAGGTAACAGTCCATCTTATTAACGCTGTCTAACTTTTGGCAGGTTAATACACAAAACTCTTTAAATCAATTTTGTACAAAAAAAGTGACATAGTGTACATGTTTGCACACTTAAGATCACTTATGGTGAAGAAAACACTAAACCAAGCCCAAATACACATTTCGTGGTGTAACATATTATGGTAACACTTTATTTTAGATCCTTTAATTAGTTACTTATTAACATGCATATTACTAGAATGTTAGCCATTTATTAGTAGTGATTAAGCACATATTAATAACCTATTCTGCATGACCTCATTCTACTCAATACCTAAACTTAATATCTACCTTACCAACTATTAATAAGCGGCAAATTAGGAATTTCTTGAGGGAAAAGCCGTAATTTATAGTGAATAAGTGTTACTCCAAAGTGTTACTCGTATGCATAATATATAACACATAATACACAGTACACACAAATATATTATGTATGCAGCACTCATTTTTATGTAAACTTACATTTATCAGGATTATTTGATGAAAATGGAAATCTTTTGTAACATTATGAGGTTCATTAATTTTTGATCAGTTTAATAAAAGTATTAATTTCCTTTGAAAATGTTATTATTGATCCCAAGCTTTTAGTGTAAGTGTGAACATGAAGTGAATCTGAAGCATTTTTTTTTATCACAAGGCGTTTTGAGCAGTAAAACATCTGCGAAACCACTGTATGAACTGCCCCAAAATACCCAAACCCATTGCTGTTGTGTGTGTATTTTCTTCACAGGTTGATTCTTCTCTGTCGTTTCTGGACGGGTTTGTTTCTGAGGCTTTGGCTGCAGGAGCTGCACCATATAAACCCCCTCATCAGAGACAGGAAGAGCTGTGTGAGGACAGAGGTACAGCCATCATTCACCCTCATCACAACGCTTGCTGTTATTTATACTATAGTGTACTCTGTAGTTAACCACATATATGTGATCCTGGAGTCTGAAATAGCAATGATATATTTGTAGCAATATGGTTTTGTGGTTCAGGATCACATATATGCACCCTGTCCTTAAATGGATATTTAGCCAAAAAGGAATATTTGTCATTATTTATTCACCCTCATGTCATTGCAAAATTGTTTGACTCACTGTTTATTATTTTTGTAGCATTAAATCTGGAGCCGTATGGTTTTTCTCTGCCTGTAAGTTTATCATCATGTAGCATCACTGACAGACAATCTCCCACACTGCTGTCCGTCAGCTCAGGACTCTCAGGAAACAGCACTGAACTCTCGCAGAAGGCAGGGTGAGTATGTGTGTAGTTGTACACAACGGCTCAAGAGTTTGGAGGCAGTTCGATAATGCATTTATTCAGCAAGGATGCATTAAATTCAACACAAGAAGCATTAAAGACATTTACGTTACAAAAGATTTCTAATAAATTTACTTCTTTTGAATTTTCTATTAAACAATTGGTTTTTCACAAATATATAGCACCACAACTTTTATTTATTCAGCTTTTTAAAATTCAGCTTTGGTCACAGGAATCAATTAAATTTTACCATATATTTAAAAGGAAAACAGTAGATTAAAATAAAAAAAACATGTATGTGTATATTTATTATGTGTATATATTAATTCAAGCACATGCATTTATGTTTTTAATATAAATATACTATATTTATTAATATATCATAAAAATAAAAATCTAAATATATAAATGTATATATATGTAAATGTTTTCCAAATATGTACTATACGTGTATGTATTTATATACAGTTTTAGCCAAAGTTGTTGGCATCCCTGAAATTTTTTTCACAGAAAAGTATTGCATTAACACATGTTTATTCCCTTTGTGTGTGTTGGAACAAAACTAAAAAAGTTTTAGTTTTGACAAAACTTGACAAAAATGGGCTGGTCAAAATTATTGGCACCCTTTCAAAATTGTGGATAAATAAGATTATTTCAAACATGTGATGCTCATTTAAACTCAACTGGGGCAAGTAACAGGTGTGGGCGATATAAAATTATATATATCAGATATCTAGATTGGCCTTTGTCCACAGTGCACAACATTATCAAGACGTTTGCAACCCATGGCACTGTACTGTAGCTAATCTCCCTGGGGGTGGACGGAAGGGAAAAATTGATGAAAGGCTGCAACGCAGGATAGTCCGGATGGTGGATAAGCAGCCTGCTTTCAGTTATTTTTTTCCAAAGGGTGTGCAACCAAATATTAAGTTTAGGGTGCCAATACTTTTGTCCAGCCCTTTTTTTGTTTTGTTCTGTTCATGGGAATAAATATGTGTATAGCAAATGTGTTAATGCAATACTTTTTTGTAAGAAATACTTGATTTTCTGTGTCAACAATTTTGGCCAGGACTGTATACATAATAAATATATACAGTACTCAAATATATTACATAATCGAAAACATTTCTTTTGGATGCGATTAATCGCGATTAATCGTTTAACAGCACTAGTTTATTAACTTTGTGTATCATTTCAGCTCCAGCACTCTTATTCTTGAGGGTGTAAAGAGAGTTTGGGGGAGAGATGGGTATCTTCCACAAAAAGAAGCAACAGCACCTCCGGTGGACGAAACCAGCGCTGCAATTCAGGCCCCCGGCCAACAGGAGGCAGTAGAGAGAGTAGAGCCACAGCCGGAGCCCTCCACGCTAAACCAGGACAAACAGCAGCTGGCTTCATCATTGTTCGTCGGATTGGGAGTCGGGGGCTCCATGTCTCTGGTGAGAAACATTATATGATGGATGTGTGATGTAGTGTGTTTATCTTACCATCTTGTATTGCTGGCACTTCTGTTTCCTCTCAGCTGGGGAAATCCGAAGCCCCGCCTCCTCGCTTTAGAAAAAAGCCCCGCCCCCAAGAGTCATCATCATTATCGTCGTCATCATCAGTCACCAGCGAGAGGTCTTCGGACTCTTCCTCTCACTCTTCACGTACCACGACCGACAGCTTCCTGTACGGCAGTTTGCTGGAGGAGGAGCCAGCTACATCCGTCCCCGCTTTTGACCACACCCCCAAATCCACAACAGCCAATGGCCTGGTTCAAAACAAAGACACTAAAGAAGAGAGACGTACAGTACTAGGAGGCGATATGGTGATAGTGCGGCCCAGTACGATCCAGGACAAACATCCTCCACCGGCGTCTTCAGATCTGTTACCCGCTGACCTCAAAAACCTACCTCACTCTGATGTCATCAGCCTGACCTCTGACCCCAGCCTGTCTCTGTCCTCCTGCCGCCTGTTCAGAGATGAAGCTCTGCTGCTTGTGATCTTCATCTCCAGCTGCGCGGACACTGTCATAAATGATGTTGCGGTGCAGCTGAGCTGCGAGGAGCTGGAGGTGTGTAATAGTCAGGAATTATTTTAACAATATTATACAAGAACATAAAACTGACCTCTTGTGTCTTAGACGAGGAGTTTGAGAGGGAACGTCGTGGACTGTCTGGAGGCCAGGAGCACGTCTGTGTGTCATTATGCTCTGCTGATGGATGACCCTCACACCAACGTGTCCTTTACTGGGACCGTCTCTTATCAAACACAGCCGGGTCACACAAGCACACTTCCTTTCTCCGGGACACTGTCCACAGCAGACTTCATCAGGTAATGTGTGTCTGACACCAAATCAAACTACTTTACATTCGTTTTCTTACAGAATTATTATTAAACAGTTAAGACACATTGTATGCATTTCTTAAATAACAAATCTTTCATTTGATTAACTTTGTCATATTTAATGAAGTGCAGATTAATTGATAAAAATATATTTTGCCTATAAAGCATATAGCAGAGTAGCATTCTGGGTGATTTGATTCCCGTCTTTCCCGATCCCATCGCCTTTCTTTCTCTCTGTTTCTCCCACTTCACTTCCTGTCTACCCACAATACCCTGTCTACCCTATCAATATAAAGGCACAAATAATTATAGGTTTATTTTTAAAGAATAGACCATCATTTTTAAATTGTGAGCCAATAAAAAACTTGGCTGATAATTTAATCCTGAAAATGTTTGTTTGTTTATAAAAGAAAAACATTGACATAATCTTTTATGACCTGCAAAATAATCTTACTGAACAAATTTTGTATTTTATTTTTAAGAAATAAATTAAATTAATAAAATGCATAGCAATAATAAATACATTAGTCAGTAAAAATACATTTACTGTCATTGAGATACTGATAATTATATCAATATTTTGATGTAGTTTTTATTTTTGTTTTAAAATAACCATAATATTTTAAATATAAAATTATTAAATACTTTTATGTCAGTTTATTATCAAGTAAGTAACGTGTTAATAAATTTTAAATAATCGCATCCAAAAAAAATGTTTTAGGTTACTTAATATATGTGTGTACTGTGTGTATTTATTATGTACATAAAAATACTTACATATAGAGTATATATTTGGAAAATATTTGCATGTGTATATACATCTATATTTTATATATAAATATATGTAATATCTCAACTTTTTTCTTAAATGTATATATGCACGTTTGCATTTATATCAAAAACAGTTGACAGTCGGATATTAGGTTAACAAAAACATTTATTTTGGAATGTGATTAATTGTGATTAATCATTTGACAGCACTAATTTATATTCATATAAATTATATCATATTTGAATACAATTAATATGTAAATATAAAACTTTTCTTCAATGTATACATGCATGGGTGTGTATTTATATATACATAATAAATATGCAGAGTACACACACATATATTTTTTGTATGTGATAAATCATTTAAAAGCACTAAGGATAATAAAATATAATATAATAATAACTTTTTTCCTTCATGTAAAAAGGATATTTTACATATTTGGAGAAAAAAAAATCATCCTATACAATCTTCTAAAAGTGAATTTCGTTTTGCAGTTTCCAATTACATTTATTTTGTCCCCCCTCTGAATTTAAAGTGAAACACAAATACCAACAAATGACTTCAAAGCATTTCCCTCTTTTCTAAGCTTTTTGACTTTACGAGACTGATTTTAATGAACTCATTTCTCTCTGTCTCACACAGGCCTTTGGTTATAACCACAGAGGAATATGGGAAACTCTGGCTGTCTCTGTCCCATGACGTCAAACAGAATCTGAAACTGCTCACAGATGCCGATGACCCCCTTAGAACCACCCTGAATGCCCTCAAAGACGCCCTGCGGCTACATGTAGTGGACATCATCGGTAAATTAAACAGCCTCCCATTTCCCTACTTCAATGTAATTTCATATTCCATTTCAAACATGCGCTATACTAACAACTGACTATAATATACACACTATTCAGGAGCAGCCCATCAGTCCTGTGTTGTTTTTGTTTCAGGCTCTGAAGGAATCGTAGCATGTCGTCTGCTCAGCGGCGCCCCCTGTCTGCTGCACTGCAGAGTAAACGGTTCTGCTCTGGCCACGTGGCTGCGCTCTCCTCATCCAGCTCTCCCAGACTGCATCCTGTACCACTGCCAGAGAGCGCTCGCACAACACTGAAGAAGACCCACAAACCCCTGCAGAAATGACTGTTTGACAGCAGTACCTCTTATGCCCTGACTAATAACTTCAATGATATATATTTTTTGTACACATTAACTGAGCTGCATTCTGTCACACTTACATACAGTAAAAAGTATTTATTGATTTTAAACATTTGTGGTGTGGTCTGTACCGGTGGGTATATTCATGTTTATTTGCAGAAGGAAAGAAGCCATTGTTTTCAAAATGTTATTTTATTGACTAGTCAGTTATCAGTACACTTCATTAGAGTAAAAAGCAGTGCGTATATGTCTATCAAATACTTCAGCTATTTTCATAATACTTCACGTGTCTACTTTAGTATTTACTCTATTAAATATTCTTAGTTTTCTCAATGACGTAATGCAATCTCAAAACAGTACATTACAGTACATTAAGTTATTTTTATAAACATGCAATGAAAACAGACTGTTTTTTTTTCAGTTCTTTTTTTTAAAGTGGACATTATTCCATCTTCATAATCCTTCATAAAAAATTAACAACTTTCAATCTTCAGCATTTTAATGAACATCACCAAGACATCACTCATTTTTGAGCACCTCCCTCCATTCATCTCCATTCTGGTACTTATCATTCACTTTTCACAATACCATCAATTCCAGTAAATAATATTCCGTCTCATTAAATATAATTCAAACATGTCACATTATGGAAGTTAAATGGGCTACGAATTCCATTTCGTGTTAACTTCATAATCGGTTAGTTGTGATGCAGCGCTACAGATCATACACTACAGCAAATAAGCACTTTAGCAGTATGATAAACTAGTACAGGTGACAAAACATGTTTTTTGTTGTCATTGCCAAACTAAACTACAAACTTTTTTTTTTTTTCTCTTTTTTGTTTTGTTTTTTGAGGTGAGCTAGAACACTTTAAAGGGATAGGTCACCCCAAAAGAAATCTGTCATTAATTATTAAAAACCCATAAGAGCTCTTCAAAACACATATTAAGATATTTTTGATTAAAATCTGCATAGACAGCAAAGCAACTGACACAGGCCCAGGAATCTAGCAAATACTTAAAATAGTCCATGTGATATCAGTGGTTAACAACAATGTTATGAAGCTTGAAACAAAGCTATGAAACAAAAATGAAAAATATCTTAATTTTTACTGATGATTTTTGAGATGATCAAAGGTCTTATGGATTTGGGACGACATGAAGGTGAGTAGTTAATGACAGAATTGTAACATTTCTTTTGGATGAACTACCCCTGTAAGTGCACAAGTCATGTGTATGTTTTGGTCAAAGATTGGTATGCATCGAGTTTGAGGTAAGTTCAACTGTTTGTGGATAACAAGTCATAAAAATGCAGTCTTGACATAGAGAGCCCACTGAAACTCTTGAGGTCAATGGAAACTGACCTCAATGCTCAGCGCGCCATTAAAGTTTTCTATTCCTGTGTTTTCTGAGCGCGAGGAATGAAACGCATGGCCAGGCAGTCGGGATCCTCCTCCACCGGCTGCATGGAGAGGTTGTTGGTCTGCTTGATGGTGCTGACGGTGCAGCCGTGACGTGGACAAACCGTGAACCTCGACAACAGGGTCACCAGGATGGCCTTTGTCATCACCATAGCGATGTGCTTCCCGACGCAGGCCCGCGGACCGCAGCCAAACGGCTGGAAGTAACGGCTGGGAACCTGGGAGGGAAGCTGCCACCATTACGCTCACAATGGTACAAAACAGTGCTAAAGTTATGGCAGCGGATGGTAATGCACTTCCACTGTGGCTGGTTGGCTGGTTTTAAGATGTTAAGGTATGGTTAAACTCTGGTTAGATAGCCTTGGCTAATTTGTGGTTAATATGATTTAACGATTAGTAACCATATGTCATTTTGTTGTTTTGGTTAAACCATTTCGTGGGCTGTCACCATGCTATCCCTGCTGAAAAAAACGCTTAAACCGGCTATTTCCAGTTTAAACCTGCTAAAACCGGCCAACCAGCCTAATCTGGTCTCCCAACCTGGTCCGGCTAATTTTGGCTGGTCGTACCAGCTGGCCTCCCAGCTAAGACTAGCCTGGCAAGCTGGAAATGTGGCCAAAACCCCTCTAAAACCTGCTTTCTGACCATCTTAAACCAGCTAAGACCAGGCTGGTCTCCCAGCTAAAACCAGCCTAAGCTGATTTTAGCTGTTTTTTTCTGCAGGGATGTTAAAAAAAAAACAAATATTGAAATGTTATATACACAAAACCATGTGTAAAAACATAGTAGCCTAATACAACAGATTTTTTATATTTCCATGCTAATTTGTTAGATTATTTTAATGGTTGATTATTCAGTTATTGCAAAGATGTATAAAATATGTGGATATTTGTAAAAGAATATTAACTATTGGTATAAAATCTGCAAATGCACCAATCTATGGGTATATATCTTTAAGAAAACCCCTCTATATCCAGATTTTATTTGATCTTCAATCATGTCTGATTGTCCCAGTACTTACGGTGTTCTCAAAGTTCTCTAAGTTGAATTCGTTGGGTTTTTTGAAGAACTCAGACTTGTGCATGCGTCCGATGTTCAGGATGAGGTTTGTCCCCTTCGCCACTCGGTAGCCATCGATGTAGTCATCCTCCAGAGCCCGTCTCATGATGAAGTCCACCACCGGGTGGAACCTCAAAGACTCTTTGATAAAGCGCTCTAGAACGTTCAGGTTCTGCAGGTTGGCCGACTCTACTTCCCGCTCACCTGAGAGGAAAAGAAAGGTGCAAAAGTTGATGAGTTAAACCAATTGTTGATGATTTCTAGCCAGTTTGTGGACATTGGCTGGCTAGTCCACTTGGTCTAGATTGGACTACTAGACCATATTTGTCATGGCTGATCAGAGCTGGTAAGCCATATTCAATTACCATGTTGACTACCTTAGAGATTAACTACTTGGTTTCAGATGTTAAAGGTTGTTTTGTAAATGTTTAACTATACCTATCTGAGATTGTATCTCCTGCACTATCTGCTCCTCCACGGCAGAGTTCTGCTTCAGCAGGAGAAGCATGAAGAACAGACTGATAGAGAGGGTATCTGGAGCGGCGATCACCATCTCCAGCACACATTGCCTTACTTCATCTGCAGACAGCTCGTCGTGGTTCTACAGACACATGTGGTAATTAGCATGTTGTGTTGCTTTAATACAGGAGATGGCACTTAAATAGTTTAACACACCTGGGCGAATATCAGCTCTGTTGCGAAGTCTGTCTCATCCAGCTTCTCCATGATATTGATGGCCTGCCTCTTTTGCTCCACAAGCTTTCCCATTTCATCCTGCAGCTCTTTTCTGTAAGAGAACACTTCTTAACTTAGCTTTTAGTAATTTCTGGTTTTATGCCACTAAATTAGACTTCACCAATCAAATTAGGGGTCATTTGCATAATCCTTAAAGGTACAGTGGCAAAAATAGCAAAGGCTTTTACGTTGACATGCCAAAGAGTTATGTTGTTATTAGTACATAAAACCCTGAGACCATAAGATACATAAAAATGAAGTCTGGTGGTGGACTCACGCTGCCAAGTGGTATTTTTTGTACACAAAGTTTACTCTGAAGAAAACGTCTGGCTGTATGAGAACCGTCTGCCAGGTACTGAAATACCGGTGGATCTTTATCAGCAAGTCTTTCTCTGCATTGAACAAGCATAAAGAAAGATGAATGTATGCTTACTGTTTACTTTCAAGTAATTTATTCATTGACACTTCCTTCAGCCTAAAGGACACCTATTGACACCTAATTTCACTTTAGGTGTGAAAAGGCCTTTACAATTGCCAACTAGTGGGTTACTAAAAAACAAATAAGCAAGCCAAGCTCAGGTGCCATACATTGCTTTCAGTAAATAGTAACTAAGTGACACAATTATTAACTTTTTATGGAGTGGCAAAATATTGTAATGCATTACTTTTAACAGTAACTTTCCCCAACACTCATCAGAAGTACTACATTTAAGGGTTTTACAATCTTTTCCTTTGTTAAAATATATAATTAAATCAATCAGACCGTATATTATTAAGAGCGTTTGTACTGCAGGCTGACCGTTGAGAGGGATTCTTAGGAAGAGTCTATTGGAAACATCTACAACGATGCAGCGCAGAAGATTGAGTACGTCCACATGTCCTGATTGGTCTGTGAACTCTTGCAGGACGTTAAGCTGTTTGTTGGTTGCGCTGACACACACATCTACTGACTTCTGGAGACCCGGACCTGTAAGAGCTAGAGTACACACACACATAAACTATAGATTCTGATGAATGAGACCAGTTCAACGAATAACACCCACCTTTAGTGAAGTATGTTCTGACTTTCTTCCACAGTGCAATGTTGCTGTTGAAGATAATGCCTTGTTCAAACATGCCGATGCACTGCAGACCTTTTTTACTGGCAAACCTCTCAGTGTAATTATTACTCTTCAGAACATGATACACGGCAGAGGACCTGAAACAGTTTTACATTTTAAACACTAAATATGGTTCCCCGCAGGTGTTGCATTCCTCATTTAAGGCAACACTTAGTGACATAATTGGGTTTTATGGACTTTTAGCAGACTTTTAACCCTTGTGTGGTCCTATTTGGGGTGTACACTCTGGGTCTTCAGGGTCTTTAGAGACAACACAATTATTTGGTAAATATTTAGTTTTTTCATTTTAAAACTGCATTTTCCAAAGATCTTACACTAAACCATGTCAAATTTGTATAAACTTTTTGCATAAACTGTCTTTTTGTATACAGACCTATGTAAAAAGAAATATCAGAATAATGTTTTATATAAATTTTTTATATATGATAAGTCCTCTAAAAACTAAACAAATGTGAAGTAAAAACATTAATACACATAATATAATTACATTTGTGTACAAAAACCCAATTATTTTAATACTAGATTATGTCTCTAAAGACCCTGAAGACCTTGATTGTGACTTTTTTTTTTACACTAATATAAAATCAAGATATCATTCCAATTCTTTTTGTAGATCTAGCAAGTGTTTAGTTTAAGTCTCAAACCATTTAGGTGAACATCATTTGCAGGTCAAAAAGACCCTGAAGACTGCACAAGGGTTTTAAAGTTAATTTGAATTTGATTTTGAATTCAATTTTGAGTTCTTGAACATTCCTGGAACAAGCGGTAACGTTTAAAAATGTTAGACGAACACATTAAAACAATGTAGAAATAATATTTTTGTGGGAACATTTTGAAACTATCGTTAAAAACCAGTTCACTTTGAACAATTATTATTGGAAGAATATTTGTAGCTGAAAAACATTTGTTCATAAAGTTGTGAGAACATGCCAGAACATGATGTTCATGTTTTTGAGAACTTGCTTGCTAAGTATAAAGGTCTCTTCTCCATTTATCCAGACCCGAGCAATGCTGCCATATTTCTCGTTGTAGTAGTTGCATGCGGAGCCTATCCCCATCCACAGAAACCTGAGGTAGCTCATAACAGGACCGAGACCCAACCACCAACCCGGACCTGAAAAACATTACATCACAACCAGCGTGACCAGTCGGTAGGTTGTTCCCAGTAAATCTGATTGGTTGTTACTCACCTGGGATGGCTGAATGGTTCCTCCAGTTCTTGGCTGTAAATACTCTGTGCAGCAGAATCAGCAGTAATGTCCCTGTCAACACCAGTAACGTTCCCTGCACCGCTGCAGAGATGTTTACTGTGCCCTTGACAACCTGCTCCATCATCACGTCATCTGCTGACACAGCTTGTGCACCTAAATATGATGAAGTTTAAATGTTGGAAACGGCACTGTAGAACTGCAATGGAGTTTTGCTGAGCCAATTATGTAATATTCTGCTTTAAAAATCAATGAAATATACTTTTCTTGATTATATTATCCTATTTTTAATAATACTTAATAAAATGTATTTATAAAATCTATTTATCTGCCATCTTGTATTTATTTTTCACAGAGCTTGACATGGTGCAGTCTGGGGATATTCTCTCCAGCAATGATTTGGCCCAAACATGGTGTGTTGGGTAGTTCAGTTTTAATCACTTGAAATATATAATTTGCACATAACCAGACTTAGCAGGTCATTATCACTAACTAAATCTAAAACCATAAAAAATGTTATTTGAAGCATAATGAAAGTTAACTATGGAAGCTTTTTTTTATATATATCTCATTTTCTTATAATTGCTTATTATAAGAAAATAAGTTTATATCTCACAACTAAAATATGTCAACACACAGTTGCAAATAAAAAGTTGCAATGACATTTAAAATATATTTTTTTAATCAGAGGTAGAAATGGGCTTCTGTAGAATAAAATAAAGGAACATTAAGCTTATTTTAAGCTATAGTTAGCCAGGCAAAATTACCCATGTTCATTTAACTTAACACCAGTGCTAAAGTGACTAAAACTAAATACATTAAAATTAGCAAATTAATATGTATTTTAAAATCTACATAGACATATTTCGGATAAATGACATAAAATATTGAAATTTTGAATAAATTGGAAGTGAAAGTATAAAAATACAGTTTAATTCAAAATACTCACAAAAATATGTTTATGTTTGTGAGCTTTTTTTGTGATTTTTTTATTTTTACTTGACATGCTACATGCTTTCGCATTCTGCTAAATATCTACAAAGAAGAAGGTACAGAGTTTCAAAAAGTCATTATGATGTGTCCTGTACTTATCCATATGAATTAATATGTAAACATTATTTTAAAGAAACTATCAGTCCAGCTAATAAATGACAGCTCAGTCTGATGAATTGACGTACACTGGAGTATTATAACAAACACACTCACCTCTTTACATCTGCATCTGCTTCATTTTTAAATGTGCTGTTCAGTAGCTCAGAGCTGCCGTTAATGTGCTTCCATCATCCTGAACTTCATTAGCTGGTGTTTTAGCCCAATATATAGTCTTTCCCCTCTTCAAAAGTGCTTTAAAATCCTCGTTGCCATGATACGCCTATTTTCCTTGTAAAGTGTCATTGAAATCCCAAAGCAGAACAGACCAGAACAATAAAACAATGATGGACCAAAGTAGAGTGGGCTTTCATACTTTCCAGAAAAAACACATAAAATAGGCAGTGTGGGATGCTGTTAGCTCTTTAATGCGAAACACATTTTATACCCCTCATTATTTTTTAGAGGTTTATTGAGCTTTGTCTTGGTTCCAAATCCGCTGTCATTCATTCTCTAAAGGGCTTTTAGTAAAGGCAGGTCAGACTGACCCAGAACTGCAGGAGTGAGTGAGTGAGGGAAACAATGTTGCCAAAAACTTTTGAGCGTTCATTCAACATCCTAAAGCACACATAATACATTTTACCATGCTGTCTACTTTCAATGACACGTAAATAAAAGGCTCTTGTGTGATGTTTTAAATGAAACAACTCAAATTTTATTGTTATTGTTTTGTAAAGCCTATTGCACTGTTGTTTTGTGGGAAATTCAGATAACGTGTGGTATGTTTAGACATGTATTGTGTGAAATAGGAAAAGGTAGTAGCCTGATTAAAGTAGGCTTGCATTATAAATTTTCTAAAATAATTATAATGGAAGCATCAACCATATATTTGGAAGCTGCTTAGAAATTTACTCAAAACCCTGAGCAGTACAGTACTGACTTTTAATATTCATTAACCACCCCTGCACCTCGGTTTACATTGACTCAGCAGCACACAATGACTTAACAGTCTACGACTGATACAGATGTCTTTCAGCACTTGAAATGAGTTGGTCTTTAAAGATTTGAGGCAGATTTAAAAAAGCTCTAGGTCATTTTGAAATAGATCATCTAGTAGTTTCGTTTAACGATCTGCGATTTTGTGTTTAGGGAAAAATGAGCCAGGTATTCAGCTGTTCACTTTTATTGTTATGTTACTCAGGGAAGTTTGTTGTGAGGTCAACAAAGCTCAGTTTTAACTGAAAAGACAGTAAATAAGTAAATAAAGCAGTCGCACACATGAGTTATTAGAAATATCAAAGTCCAATAAATAAGCTTGCTATAGGTTCAGTCATGAAAAATTTTAGGTTTGGAACGACAACATTTTAATGGGTAAATAATAACAGAATTTTCTTTTTATTAAATTTTCAAAGGTGTCCCACAGGGATCCATTTTAGCACCCATTTTATTTTCAATATATATATTAATGATTTGGGATATGGGATAACCCCAGCTAAAATACATTATTACACTGATGATGATTTGGGTATACGGCTGCATGAAAAACTGGGTTTCAGGTACGTATTGAACATCTTCTAAAAAAAGCTGAGCGACACACATCACTATATTAGTGGGTTGGATCGTTTCTGTTTCAGAGGAGAAAAATGCATATGTTGTTACTTACTGCCAAGACTATGTTAGGTAAATTACAATTTTAAGCATCTAGTCTTTTAACTTATTATACTTGTCATTATAGTACAAGAAATACTGATAGATTGGTGTTAAATTAAGAGTCTACACAGAGTTTGGCAAAACTAATTTCTCTTTTTATACTCCTTTCTCATGGAATGAGATATAGAGTATCCTAATGCTGGAAATTCTCCCTTCTCTGAATACTTAAAAAAATATTCTATGGTCTAAGTGTAAGGAAACATATAATTGTTTTAATTAAGAAGTTAGTTTGAATTTCTTTGTGTGAGTGTGTATATGTAAATTGTTGTGTAATCTTTGTGCTGTCATTTTGGCCAGGACTACTAGAGTCTCACAGGGAGAGGGACATCCAGCAGACTGATTATTTTTGGCACTCTGGGACCTTTGTTCATCTTTGTTTGTGAGGGCAAACTCCTTCAGAAGGGGGTTTGGATGATTGGGATAGAAGACAGACAGTTGTTAGGATGTGTAGATGGAGGTGCTTTCCCAAATAGATACTTATGTTAATATTAATGAGACATTTTAGATTGTTCATAGTGCTAAGATGTACTTAAAATGAATATACATGTGCTGGGTCTTTGTGACATATTTCAAAGCCACCTGATGAACAACAAAAATAACTGTAAACGTACAAAATGAGGATAAGACAGAACAAACACAATGAAATCATTGGCGCTAGTTTCATGAGGAGCATCTCACTGCAGACTGCAGCATCCAGGGGGTGTGGATGGATAAAGATCCAACCACTCCCTCTTTAATATACACTATATTGCCAAAAGTTTTCACTCACCTACCTTGACTCGCATATGAACATAGGTGACATCCTACTCCTAATCCATAGTGTTCAATATGATGTCGGTCCACTTGCAGATATAACAGCTTCAACTCTTCTGGGAAGGCTGTCCACAAGGTTTAGGAATGTGTTTATGGGACTTTTTGGCCATTTTTCCAGAAGCGCATTTGTAAGGTCACGCACTGATGTTGGACAAGAAGGCCTGGCTCTCGGTCTCCGCTCTAATTTATGCCAAAGGTGTTCTATCGGGTTGAGGTCAGGACCCTTTGCAGGCCAGTGAAGTTCATCCATCTCTTCATGGACCTTGCTTTGTGCACAGGTGCACAGTCATGTTGGAAGGGGAAGGGGCCAGCTCCAAACTGTTCCCACAAAGTTGGCAGCATGGATTTGTTAAAAATGTCTTGGTATGCTGAAACATGCAGATGGGCCAAGCCCTGCTCCTGAAAAACAGCCCCACATCATAATCCCCCTTCCACCAGTCAGGCAAGTACTGTTCTCCTGGCAACCTCAAACCCATCCATCAGATTTCCAGATGGAGAAGTGTGATTCGTCACTCCAGAGAACGTGTCTCCTCTGCTGTACAGCTTCACACCACTGCATCCGACGCTTTGCATTGCACTTCGTGATGTGTGGCTTGGAAGCAGCTGCTCGGCCATGGAAACCCATTCCATGAAGCTCTCTGCACATTGTTCTTGAGCTAATCTGAAGGCCACATGAAGTTTGGAGGTCTTTAAACCTACCATTCTCCACATCCTAGATGTGGATCCAATAATGCCCCCTGGATGTTGTGGTTTGCAGTGACGCCTACTTGAGTTTTCGAAGGCCCAGAGCCTCATAACTTTCTGTTCCTGTTCAGTCCCATCAATAAAACATAATGGAAAATAAATACACTTAGAATGCGTATAAAATAATTGCATTATTATTATTTTAAATGTGCTTGCAAAGCATGTTTTGCCCTACAGGACTTAACAAGCAAATACATCATTATTAATAGCAGTTGTTAACATTTGTGTATTAATTCAGTAAATATTTACTATAAAAGCTAATAAATGCATATTTTTAGTTTGGTTACTTATCTAATGCAGGGATATTTCTACATGTGGTTTAGTATCCACTGTGTGTTACACACTGTGTTCTTGTTTAGCTGTCAGTATTTTTAGTTGTCATGTTGTCATGTTTTTAGCTACTCCAGTAGAGGGCGTCTATTTAACATGTAATAATTTCAGATTTGTTAGTAGTGTTGGAATCTAAAGGCGTAAATCCCCATTTTGCGAAATGCGAAAATCCCCAGGAGCTGTTCCCTACACGCTGACTCTTGGTGTTCATGTGAGCTCTCCAAAGCCCATCTCCAAACTAGAGTCCAACTGCACTCTGGATCCTCTGGTGTTCCTCCG
>JAUMHI010000074.1:2801640-2812806 GCA_032359435.1 Enteromius unitaeniatus
GTCTTATTGAAATTGGTGACTTGTAACTTGTAATGGAGTCATTTTGACAGTAAGTAATTTGTACTTTTACTCAAGTACGGTTTTCGGGTACTCTCTACACTTTTATACACTTTTATTTTCATGTATTTAGTATTTTTTCACGGGTGGTTATAAATGTTGTTGTTGTTGACGCGGTTATCATCCGGTAGGAGGCGGTAAGAGGCAGATGCTCCGCGTTCACCGAGCGACGAAGAAAAAACAAACGAAACGGCACTTTGAGCTGTTCTGCTTTCCCGTGCCTGATTAAAATCGTAGTTTACCGGGAGCTACAACCATTATTAATCTGTAGATCCGGAGCAGAGTGCTTACATGGCGACAGAAAGCGCGCTGGTCTTTGATGAGGAGATGAGCCGCTACAGACTCCTCTGGACGGAGTAAGTACATCTAACTAAAGTCATCTTATACTGTGCTTTTAAGACACAATATAGATTATATAGATTTATACAATTGATATACTCTAGGTTTGGGGTCAGTAAGATATTTAATGTTTTTAAAAGATGTTTCTTCTGCTCGTCAAGGCTGCATTTATTAGATTTAATATTGTGAAATATTATTTCAATCTAAAATAAGTGTTTTCTGTGTGAATATACTTTAAAGTATAATTTATTCCTCTGATACAAAGCATCATTACTTCAGACCTTTCAGAAATCATTCTAGTTTTATTATCAGTGTTGTTTTTTTAGGATTCTTTGATGATTAAAATATTAAAAAGAGCAGCATTTGTTTAAAATGGATAATAATGTTCAGAACTACTGTTCAGAAGTTTGGGATTTGGCATTTTTATTCTTTCTTCTTTGAATGAAATTAATACTTTTATTAACCAAGCATCTATTAAATGAACAAAAAGTCATCGATTTACATTTTAGAAATATTTTATATTTGGTAAAAAATTATGTTGTTTTTTACTTGTTATTCATCAAAGAATCCTGAGGAGAAAAAAAAACCCTGCAGGTTTCAAAAAATATATTTGTCTGCACAACTGTTTCCAACATTGATAATTTTAGTCATAAATCAGCATATTATTATGATTTCTGAAAGGATCATGTGACACTGAAGACTAATAATGATGCTTTGAAGACTAGTAATGATGCTTTGTATCACAGGAATAAATTATATTTTAAAATATATTCACACAGAAACAGTTAAAATAATATTTCACAATATTACAGTTTTTTCTGGATTTTTAATCTAATAAATGCAGCCTTGATGAGCAGAAGAAACATCTTTAAAACCATTAAATATCTTACTGACCCCACATTTTTGAACGGTAGTGTATACACACACACACAAATACCATGCTACATTACACATGAAGTTCTGTATGGTGGTCAAAGATTCAAAGTAACACAGTATTAATTTTACCAAATGATAACTTATAAATAGTTCATTTGCAAAAACGGATAACTCAATTTGTAACAATTAAAAACAAACAAATATGTTTTTTTCATTGTGCAATGAATCTCAATCCAACCTCACTTTGGATATTTGGATAAAAATAGCTAAAAAATACATCAAGACATGATGTTTCAACAGATATGTGAAACGCCACAAAATAATAGATATGCACCAAAGTACTTGGTTTGCATTTTGTACTAGTCAGGAATGGGCATTTTTAATACTAAAAACATAAGTTGATTTCAGAAATTATTTTTAAGCTGCCATTGTTAACTAAAATCCTGAACTAAAACCATAAAAAATGGTTATTTGAAATAAAATAAGTGCTACTTGAACAACAAAATTATTTGATATTTTATTTAAGCTGAACTGAAATAGTAAAAACTGAAACTGAAATAAAAATGAAGAAAACTGTCCCACTTTATATTAGGTGGCCTTCACTACTATGTACTTGCATTTAAATAAATAATTTGATAAAACACACTTATTGTGTACACACCTGTTTTTACATTGTACTCATAGTTTTAAAAATACCTGTAGTTACATCTGTAATTAATTTCTGTAATCACATTTCTAATTACCCTGTTAACCCACTCTTAAACCTACCCATACCACCAAACCTGCTCCTAACCTTACCCATATCCACCTCAGTAGCAGCTTGTAACACAATATGACCACAATAAGTACATTGTACGTATTTTTTGATGTAAGTACATAGTAGTTAAGGCCACCTAAGAAAGCATCAAATGAAAAAGACTAAAAACATTGTTGCTGTGTCCAGTCCGGTCTGTGCGATCGAGGTTCCAGAGCGGTTGACCGTGTCTTACGAAGCGCTGAAGACTCACGGCGTGGCACAGAGGTGCAAACAGCTGCCGGTCCGCCAGGCCACGGAGCTGGAGATTTTACTCGCACACAGGTTAGTGGAGACCAAAACCAGGCCCTGTTTCTATTACTGTGTGATTGATCCGGGTCTCTTTCGTGTTTACTTTAGTGAGGAATATCTGGAGGCCGTTAAACAGACTCCGACGATGAGCGTGGAAGAGCTGATGGCTTTTTCGAAAAAGTACAGCGACGTCTATTTCCATCAGGTAAGTCCAAGTCCATCATTGATGCTCGCTGGGTTGGGGTGAACTCTTCCCAACAGTCTCTATTGTGAGCGCAGAACATCTATCACTGTGCTAAGCTGGCCGTGGGTGCCACACTGCAGCTGGTGGACAGCGTCATGAAGAGAGAGGTCAGGAACGGCATGGCGCTGGTCAGGTGAGCACACAGCTGCAATAGGTTTGAGCAGTCCAGCATATTTGAGACAGGAATACCTGCTTGTCTAAAACTAAACTAAAACGAAAGTGAAACTAAAAGAAAACCGTATTAATATTATTAGGATTGTTGGTGGTATTATTATTATGAACAATATAAATAATAACCTAATAATATTGACATGTGATGTTATTAGTTTAAAAAACATTTAATTGTTTTTATTAATTTTTACAATAATTATTAATATTAGTAATATTTAATAAAATATCAATTTTAATTTAATAATAAATGTAATTATGTATTCATATGACTGTTGTTATTGATATTATCAACAACATTAATAATGTATACCTTTAATATTTTATTTTAATATTTTTTTATGATTAACAAGATGTAATAACAGTATTAAATACATTTTAAACTTAAATGAAAAGGCAATTTAATTATGCATTTTAATATTGTTATTTGTTACCACTATAACTAGTACTATTAATATTAATGTTAATATTTAATAGCATTTACAGTCTATTATTAATTTAATAATATATTTAATTTAGTAATAAATTATTATTTAATTTAATAATATAATAATGAAATATATATTATTACTATTATTATTATTGTTATTTTATATAAATTGACTAAAATAAATGTTTGTAATGAATAAACAATTTGAATGCTTTAATTATGTTTAAAATCTTTGCTATTGGACACTTGGATAGAAAGTAATCTATATTGTTATTGGTCATTAGACAACAGAATATGTCCATTTCTAGTTTTTACTTATTAATGTTTGTCTTGTTTTTGTGACCTCCAGGCCTCCAGGACACCACAGTCAGCGCTCCGCTGCCAATGGTTTCTGTGTGTTTAATAATGTAGCCATCGCTGCTCTTTATGCTAAGAAGAACTACAACCTGAACAGGTGAACACTGCTGCACAAAACTAACTTACACCCATAATAAAAAATAAGCATTTTCAGAATAAGTTTGAGCATGTGGTCTTATTTAGGGTTTTGATTGTGGACTGGGACATCCACCATGGACAAGGTGTCCAGTACTGCTTTGAGGAGGACCCAAGGTGATTCTGAGGAACAATGTAGTTCACTGGCTCAGATAATTGTATATAAAATTTTCCAAATGCATCTTTTGTCCTAGTGTGCTTTATTTTTCTTGGCATCGTTACGAACACCAGACCTTCTGGCCCAATCTCCCAGAGTCAGACTACACCAGTGTCGGGAAAGGCAAAGGACGCGGATTTAACATAAACCTCCCCTGGAACAAGGCAAATGAAAACCCAATCAATGCATTTTACGGCAATGCCATCAGACTCTGTCACAAATGTGTATTTTATACTAGCAGTGCATTTCACTTAAATCTGCTTGTAGTTAAGCACTTTTACTGTTAATAATACATTCAAATAATGCTTAAAATGTTCATGCTGTGCTTGTTTCCTGCAGGTGGGCATGACGAACAGCGACTATCTGGCTGCTTTCTTCCATGTTCTTTTACCCGTCGCGTATGAGGTACCTGTCGCACCACAGAAACCGTTAGACAGTTTTCTGAGCGCCTTAGGTCCAGCTGATGCACATTTCTTTCTCTTTCAGTTTGATCCAGAGCTGGTTCTGGTCAGTGCTGGTTTTGACTCAGCCATTGGTGACCCAGAAGTAAGAGACTTTCTGAGATTTCTGCCATCCTAGTAGTTGTAGATGGGTTTGTTTCAGAGCAGATTTGGAGAAATTTAGCATTGCATCACTTGCTCGGCAACGGATGCCCTGTGATGAATGTTTAGACTCTCATTCTGATGGCACCCATTCATTGCAGAGGATCTGTTGCTGAGTGCCTTGTTTGATGGTCTGTATGGGTTAGTTAACACTCTGTTGTGCTTCAGGGTGAAATGTGTGCTATTCCTGAGATCTTCGCCCATCTCACCCAGCTGCTAATGCCTTTGGCTGTAGGGAAAATGTGCGTCGTCCTGGAGGTCAGTTGTCATTATCACATCAAATCTATTTTTTTTTAAAGCTGATGCTATCATATTTTAATGATTGTTTAGATTGTATGCATTGTTTCTTCTGGTTTCCTTCGTTCTTCCAGGGAGGGTATAACCTGACTTCTCTGGCCCAGTCGGTTTGCCAAACCGTCCAAACTCTTCTTGGAGATCCAGCCCCTCGGCTGTCAGGGCTCACGGCTGCATGTGAGAGGTGATTTGAGCTGTCAATCATGCGACGAGTGCTTTTCATCCCAAAATCATCGTCAAATCTCACTGACCCTGCTATACAAGCATCAAACATTTCTGATTTGGTTTCAATGTAGACAGATACTTTTTTGATACTAGACAGCTAGAGTAATATTTCATGGGATTTTAATTTGTTTTCCCACAGTGCACTGGAATCTATCCAAAATGTTCGCAATGCTCAATCATCTTACTGGAGCTGTTTTAAACGCTTAGGTTAGTGTAAACACTCATTTTTACTTAGAAATTGCCATTTTCCTTTCACATGGATTGTTTTGTTGTAGTAATAATTATATAGTATTATAGTTTTTATTAAAAACTAGTGCTGTGAAAAGATTAATTTACATAATGTATGCGTGTATACTGTGTATATTTATTATGTGTATTTAAATACAAACACGTGGATGTATATTAAAAAAAAATCTGTTATGTTTATGCGTATATATATATATATATATATATAATAAGAACAAAATGTATATACGTGTACATATAAAATGTATATATATATATATATGTATACGTAAAATATATCCTGTATGTGTGTGTATTTATAGATACATAATAAATATACACAGTAGACATACATTTTTTGTGCAAACAAAAACTTTTATTTTAGATGTGATAAGCACTGATAAAACATTTAGCTTAAATTTTTATTCTCAGTTTTCATATTCATTTCAATACTTTTATTGACCGTGTTATGTTTTACTATTCAGATTCAATTTATCTTCATTACAGTTTGTTTACAATCATTTCCAGTTGATTATTCTAGTTAATCACCTGATTAGTTCAGTAAGTTGTCTAATTTGTGTTTAGCGTTTCACCTAATATATATATTTATTTTTTTATTTTTTAAGCTGTATTTTTGGGAATAAAACAAAAAAGATGTTAAGTTTAGACTTAGTAATTGTAAATATTTAGTGACATTTAAATGTAACATTTGACTGCAGCACTTTATTTTTGGCTCATTCAGGAGCGAACATCAAACGACGCAGACAGGACGAGAAGAACAGTGGAGCAAAAGAGGCTGAGAAACTGGCATCAGAGACCAATACGAAGACAGCGACAGAGGATATTGTGTGGCCTGAACCTTTAACCCGGTCATCTACTGCCGTGAGAACAGTCGTAGCGCCCCCTCCTGGTGTGGAGGTCTCACTGCCAGAGGGCTGCCAACATTTGGGGGAAGTTTCCCAAAGCACCACAAAAGAAATACAAAGTTTTCGGTTGGTAAATTCAGATCAGAAACTCACAGAGTCATCACACTTTTGAGCCACATTACAACCTTTTCTAATTGTTTTTCTGTCTGTAGGGAGAAACATTTCCAAGACGTGACAGATCAAAACATCCTCCAGCCTCTTGGAAGTATCATTTCAGTTCTTGACCAAATGATGAATAAAGAGGTGAGGACATGCTAGCAGGGGTCTGGTGGTTATTTCGTGTGCAGTGTTTGGTAACGGACTGTAACGTTTCATCAGGTGCGTAATGCATGCCTCGTGGTGTCTGACTGGAGTGTGTCCGTACGCTGTGCTTGTGAACGTGCGCTGATGGGCCTCGCTGAACGGTACAACACTTCTTGGACTAACAGAAGAATCACCTTAAAATCACCTAGAGCAGATAAACACATGCCTGTTATGGGATAATAAATACAGTGCTTTTGTGTTTGATGAAGGGTGCTGGTTGTTTTTATTGGAGATGCGAATGTACCAGTCAAAACTGATGATGGGTGAGCCAGTTATTGCATATGTTTTTGATTTATTGTATGAAGTGCAGAGCAGAATTTATCTTTTAGAATTTTTTTAATTGATACATATATATATAGTATATTGCTATCTTTTTGATTTTGTTATTTATTACTGTTATAGTTTTTGTTTTATTCTTAGTCATTTTTCAATGTACTTCCTGTTATTTATCTGTTTAGGTTTCATTTACCTTTACTTCAGTTTACGTGTTAATTCAGTTTAAATTTTTTATTTACTTCTTCTGCTTATTTTAGTTAGTTGTCAATCTTTAATTGACATTGACTTTTCTATCATGTAAAATATTTACATAATTTTTTCCAGAAGAGCTAATAAAAATGCACTTTCTGCCACTTTAATTCAGTAAATTAGATATTATGTGAAAAATAAAAACAGTGGCTGAGTTTCTCTCTGTCTCTTCAGGAAGGTGTTTCTAGTCCAAATCTGTGCTGAAGAAACTGAAGAGAAGTGTGTGAACTGTTTGTCCCTGTGTCTGGGAGAGGTACGTCAACACATCTAATATTGTCTCAGAGTTGACTTTATTTCTGTGAAGTCACTTCCTCTTCCTGCTGGTCTCTAGGGTGAGAGCTTCACGGCAGGATTCATGCAGGCGGTTCTGAGCCTGATTCTCCCTCTGGCATATGAGTTTAACCCTGGTCTGGTGCTGGGGGTCGTCACAGACTGTGGGGCAAAGACTCGTTTGGCACCAGTCTGGGGTCACCTGACCAGCCTGCTTCAAGGCCTGGCAGGGGGGCAGATGCTCACCCTACTGCAGGTCAGAGTGTTTAAATATATATATATGTTTGTGTGGTGTTCATTTCAAATGTATTTATTTACTTCAAAAATATACATTTATTTAATTGTTTTAAATAATATTTGAATGTATTTAATGTAATGTATTTGTTTTAAATATATTTTTTTTAAATAAATATAGTAATGATTTATTCATTTTAAATGTATTTGTGATTATTTTTATTATTTATTTTACTTATTTGTTGTACTGTTTTATTTTACATGTATTAATTTACTATATTTATTTATTTATTTTTAATGCTTGTTCACATGTATTTTGTATTTATTTTACATTTATTTCTTATTGTACTTGTTTTGTGTATTTTTATGTTATTTTATTTGCCTCAGTCTTCTATATAAGAGTTCCTTGCTGCTAGTAAATCATCCTACCTGTATGTCTTAAGGGCTACGACACAGAGCTGCTGGAGGTTACGGTCTCTGCCCTCTCTGGGGCCCCTGTTCCTCCTCTCGGGCCCCCTGGGGCCCTCAAACCTGAAGATGTTCAGATGATGGAAAAGCAGCGACAGAGGCTCCAGAAACGCTGGAGTTTGGTCCAGGAGTGTTGGAGCAAAGGTACTAATGCCGCAGTTCATTGAGCATTTTTGCAAAACTAACTCATCTTAAAATTGATACATGGTGAATTATATGTGATGCATCATCTTAGAATACACTCTTAGATTAATAAACTAATAATAATGTTTGTTTGTGCCGTTTCAGAAAGCTGACGGAAGCCTCTGAAACACTGAATGTCCTGCCTTTTGATGTTCAATAATGGAAAATAATATTTTTTTGTACTTTTGGATGGCATTAAAAAAAACCTGTTACAGCTTTTCTAGTTTTTGTTTGTCCGTGATGTTTGTGTAGGGTTTGTTTAGCTAGGAGTGAGCTAAACATCACAAAACCTCCATTTCAGGATGTAAGCATATTATAAATGTTGTATTCTGAATAATATATTATAAACCACTTGTTTTACTCATTTGGATAAAAGCAACCACTAAATGAATAAATGTAAAAAGAGCAATGTTTTAATAATTATTAGTTTTCTGCACTGTAATAACAGTAGCAGTGTTAGTGAGTGGATGTGTGTGTTTAGTATCTTTCAATGACTAACTAATGGTGTGGCTCAAGACTGTGCCTCTCAAAATATATCTGGAGAGAAGATCTGCTCATACTTCCTTATTTTGTTTTACTGATATTACACTATATCTGCACTGCTTTCTGGTAAGTTCTTCACCACACCCAGAGAAAACGGTGAGTATGGCTGTTGCTGTTATATTTTCTAAGTTTTTAATCATTGTTTTTCATTATATTAGATATTATTACACAATTATCATGGAGTTGTATTACAGATATGCCAACATGATCATCTATATTCAAATGTTTGCTGTTGTTTTTCATGATTTTTATTGTTTGGATCTGATGGTTTTCCAAACCCACTGCTTGGTTTCCAATTGGATACTAATTGATACCCACAAGGGGGCGATGAATGGCTTCAATACCCCATTTAGCATCGCATTTTGAACTCTTTCTGTCTTACTGGTGATATTTGTTTTGATGGCATTCTCATCTATATCTTTAGGCATTAATCAGTTGATTTTGACATTGCTTTTTACAGCTTGACAGCTGTAATGTACAAAATTAACAACTTTGAAACGTGTTTGAAGTTTTATCTACTAAAAGGCTATATTGGCTGCCCTCATGTTAAATCACACTCCAATCAATTCTATACATTGTACTTGTGTCCCTCACAGCCTCGTTTTTATTCCTGTTAATCATTAAACATGGCGTTACCCTTAATAATATCTGCTCATTCGAACCAATACCCAGTAAACAAGCATAAACTGGTTCTTTATTCGACACATAAATGTAAAATCTGTAATTTGATCATTTTTGCTGATCAGCGCTGAGAAGAGTATTAGTCACGTGATTTTAGTCACCGCTGAGAAAAGTAACATTTACCACTACACTTTCCCGTCCATCCCTAGCACTGATCTATACAATATTTTGCACATCCTAAATGACACCGAGAGAGTGTGGTGTCCGTTCAATTGAAAATACATAGAAAGAGTTAAATCTGTGAAAAAAATAATTTTATCACGTCGTACCTGACCAATCAGAGGCCAGATTCGGGCCACCACGCCCCGCCCCTCATAAACAATACTAATTTCCATTCTTCTCACTCGACTGAAGCCGCAGCGGAGCAGATGGCAGCGAACCCCACCAAACCATCCGGACTGACGGGCAAGATGAAGAAGGAAGAGTCGCTGCTGGGAAAACTGGGAGGAACGTTAGGTCGCAAAAAGAAGCAGAAAGAAGGTAATAGTTACTTAACACAGGAACGAATGAGATGCACATGACATCATGATTGATTTTTACCGCTGTCCATGGTGCTGCACTTGATCAATACACGAATCGAATGTATAAGAAAGGCTTCTTTTATTCAAGTGTATTTAAACACTTTTATCATTTATATTAAATATTAATATGCAGTTATAATGAATATTTATTCATATCAATAATAAATCGTACATATTGTATAATATGATGGTGATTTACTCTTCTTGTATGAGCAGAACTTAAGCCACACACAGTTATTCTGTGGTGTTGTCTGGGACAGAAATAGCCAGGTCAGGAGCCCAAGGTTATTCAGATAAGAATGAGCTGGACTGCTTTGTCCGTTTGTTTACATGTATTGTTTCAAACTCTAAAGGATTAAAAATATGTCTATTCGGTTTTGATGTAATTTTGTGCTATTTTAAAACAAACTCACCCCTTCCAGCCCCCCATCTGTGTGAACAGCTGCACAGTAAAGTGTGTGTGTGTCCTGTTTTTGTCCAGACAGTCACACAGGAGTGACAGCATGTGTTCAAGTCTCTTGAGTCACTCTTTGTTCGGAAGAAGCCTTTTTTGGGAACTTCGATTATTTAGAGGTTCAGTATTCAGCACCATTGTAGCTGCCATGAAATTATTTCTGGTCTTGTAAAACTCAAGCTTTGGCTAAATGTCGAAGAGTTATTTTGAGCTTTGAGCTTAAATAGTTACCCTACTTATTATATTTTAGGGTATCTTGTCTATTACATTCTCAAATTAAACTTGCCAACACTGGTTGTTAGGGTGTTACCATGGCATTCATATGGGTTCTGGTTGTTCTGAGTGGTTGTCAGGTTGTTGCTAGGATGTTTTGGCTGGTTGTTAGGGTTTTCTGGTTAGTTGTTAGGGTGTTGTTACAATTTTCTGAATGGCTGTTGCTTGGGTGTTCTAGAAGGTTATTAGGGTGTTACTAAGGTGTTCTGTCTGTTGTTAGGGCATTGGTAGGGCGTGTTGTCTGTTTGTTAAAGTGTTCTGGATGGTTATTTGGGTGTTGCTGTTTTGGCTGTTAGCTAGGTTGTTCTAGCTGGTTGTTAGGGTGTTACTTGTTTTTATATTTAGGTTTCTTACTGTGTTTGTGATGGTGTTGCTTCAATTTTATGAATGGCTGTTATGTCTTGTTAGGGTTTTCTGACTGGTTGATAAGATGTTGCATGGGTGTTCTGGAAGGTTGTTGGGGTGTCCCTGGGGTTTTCTACATGTTCAGTGTTCTGGCTGGTTGTCAGGGTGTTTTTCCTGTTTGTTAAAGTGTTCTGGCTGGTTGTCAGGGTGTTGCCAGGGTGTTTTGCCTGTTTGTTAAAGTGTTCTGACTTGTCGTTAAGAGGTTTCATGGGTGTTCTGGACAGTT
>JAUMHI010000074.1:2819443-2858026 GCA_032359435.1 Enteromius unitaeniatus
TGACACGCTGCTGTCAATCAACTATTGTGGGAGTGGCCTCTGTCAGTGTGACGCCACACCCACATGCATTTGAGAATGACTTTCTTTTAATTTAATAAAACTACTGGTGGATCTTTATCATTGTAGGGTGTTTGTGTACACACACTCCCAACACACATTTTAGTCCAAACAGCTTGGATGACCCCTTTAAAAACGACTCGATTCAGTTCTTTCTTTTGAGAGACGGCGCACTTTCAGGATGTTTTCATGTGCAGCACACTGCATGATAGCTCATTTTCAAAAATCCACATTAGTGGCTCTTTAAATGCTGGACTGGGGTGGAGTGGATAATTGTGATGTTTTTATCAGCTGTTTCGACTCTCATTCTGACGGCACCCATTCACTGTAATGATACATTTCTCCAAGTCTGATGAAGAAATAAACATTTTGTATGGCCTGAGGGTGAGTACATTTTTATCCTACTTAAGATATTAAAGGGAACATTTGAGATTGAGTAAAGTGTTACTAAGAACACGTTTTGTGGTTTCGTTGGGTGTGGAAGACACTTTTCGTTTCCTCCATGTTTCATACTTACCCTGATTTCTGAGTCAGACAGCTGGTGAAATAAACCCACACGCACATCTTTCTTCCTTAATTTTTGCAGAGGAAAATGCAGAGAGAACAATTCTAGACCCCACGTCCAAAGAAGACCCCGATTTTAAAGACCTCCAAAAGGTAGAAAACACCTTTTCTGAATTCTTGGATGAACATTTTAGAATAAAGTCTGTGAAAAAAACAAACAAACAAAACAATAATAGAGAACAACGCCAATAGGACTTTAAAGTATGTTTGGACTTTTAGCTTTTGAGCTTTTAGTGTTAATACACCTGGTCATCTTTCCTCTTAACATTGGGCAAAAAGTCGAAGATTAAATGTTAAATAACTATCCATTGTTAAAAAAATGACATAATACAAATCTATCAAAATCTACCAATTAGAATCAATGTCTGGCCCTCTAAACCACGCCCATTTTGCATAGTTACCATTCTACTCACTAACCCTGTTTCTATCATACAAACTCTTCCTCTCAGGTTCTCATTGACTGGATCAACAGTGAACTGGAGGAGGACCGAATCATCGTGAAAGACCTTGAGGAAGATCTGTATGATGGACAGGTGCTGCAGAAACTGTTCGGTGAGACAAAGAGCTTTTCCGTTTTGATTCTGGTGACGATCTTCTGTTTTGGCTTTATTTGTGTGGTGTTTCCAGTGCTGTGAGGAAGTTCTGTGTGTCGTGTCTTTCAGAGAAGCTGTCAGGTCATAAGCTGAATGTGGCGGAGGTGACGCAGTCTGAGATCGGACAGAAGCAGAAACTGCAGACGGTTTTAGAGGCTGTTAATGCAGTTCTCAGACCGCTGGACTGGAACACGGAGTGGAGTGTCGACTGTGAGCACTGAACTGTTATCAATGCCTATAATTAGGACATTTTTGTTAATAAATCTGAAATAAAATCAGCAACTTACTGAAATCAGTTTAAGCCCCGAAAACGTACCCCAAACCTAAACCGAAACAAAATGGTAATAAGAATAAACAAATCCTAAAAAAACCTTGTTTTTAGTTAGTTTATTAATTTATTTATTAGTAAAGATGTACCTCTTCGACAACCTTAGCTGCTGACAGGCCTTTACACCACAACCTGTGGACTAAACAAACATGGGACACTTTATTCCTTCCAAGGCTGTCAAAATGACTAAAAAACGAAATAAAAAATTTCTAGTTAAATTTGATCTAAATTCTAATTATATTCAGGTTTAAAAGGTATAATTTTAGTTAGGGGGAAAAAAAAGCTTTTGGGCTCCTGAGGCCACAAGAGGGCGCACCGAGCAAAATATTATGCACGTTTTTTTTAGAGCAAAATAAAACAACACCACTATCTTTGAAAAAAATTAAACATTTAACATAATGTTTATAAACCCTATATAATACAAAAAAAAGTTGCACTAGTTTTCTGTTGGGAATTTGTAGTGTTGCGTCCGGTGTAGACTCTGTGTTAGTTTTATTATATTATTATATTCCATAATATTTTGAATGAACAATATATGGAAATGTTGGAATGTTTTTTATTACAGTTGTTTATTTATTTTTTAATACCGTGTTTTTTTTTCTTGGGGTGGTGGATATTGATTATATAATTGTGTTGTAAAAAACTCAATAAAGAAAATATTGAGGAAAACCCTAAAACTAATGTTAATGACAAAATATACTAAAATTAAATGAAGACATGAAAATATACTAAAATCACATGACTTTTTTTTTTTTTTACTGAAATACTAGGAAACAAATGTGAATTCAAAATATGAAGACAAATGACAAAATTACAAATAATGTCAATTAACTTGACTTTTACCCATTCTTAATGGTAAATGAAATATGAACACAAATATAAATGTATTTATAACGAGCTGGAAATAAATAAAAAGTGGTAATATAGTACTAAACTTAATGAAACTAAAATAAAATATTATTATTAGAAAGCTGTTAATTAAATATTATTAAAACAAGCAAGAATTAAGAAGTCCATTTTGATTTTTAATTAAATAGACTTTTAGATATTTGATCAAAAATAATGTTTTGGCAAATGTATTATTGATGTTAAGTCTCTGCCTTATCTCCAGCAATCCACTCTAAGAACCTGGTGTCCATCGTCTACCTGCTGTTGGCGCTGGCCATCTACTACGCAGCTCCCATCCGCTTACCTGAGCATGTGTCCGTCAAGGTGATCGTGGTCAAGGTATGCTGGGTTTATGAAAGTGTGAAATAAAACATTACATCAAATATATTCACCCTACTTACAAATGGCTGTGTTTGTCTCAGAAAAAGGAGGGAATCCTGCAGAGTGCTCATGTGACCAAACAACTCACAAGTACCACAACAGAGTAAGATGCTCCAATGTGGCCGTCTAGTGGTGAAAGATGATTATAACACAGAAATTGACTTTATGTATTCGAGTTTGTGGTCTGATTCTGACAGCTTTCAATGTTTCCAACAGAATGATGATTGGTAGATCAGGTGAGTGTCTTTCCACGTACTTTCTCAGACATTTTCATGTTTTTCCTTAAAATACAGAGATCTAGTTTTTACAATATTGTTAATTGCTGCTCCAAATTAGTTTAATCATCCATCTACACCAGCTATATGAACAAAATGGTCTGTTTTATTCAAATTAAACCTATAAAACCAGTGAACATCAGGACTTGGTTTTAGCTGTATTTCCCACGAATGCATTATGATAGTTCATCTGTACTTGTCTGACTTATCTGGGACAAATGGTCAATGATCATTTATTTTGTCATCATTTGCAGAACGGGATGCTTTTGACACCTTATTGGATCACGCACCTGACAAACTAAATGTAGTGAAAACGGTAAGAACCGGTTTTGGATCGGACAATAACTTCTGCGCAAAGGTACTAATTATGTGAAATGAACCTTCAGTCCTTGTTTTTTTTTCAGTCGCTGATTACATTTGTCAATAAACACTTGAACAAACTGAACCTGGAGGTGACAGAGCTGGAATCACAGGTATGAACTCAATCTGTTCACTCTCACACAGATCTGTAGATCAAAACCGCTCAAAAACATGAGCATCCTCATGTGTGTGAAGTTTGCAGATGGTGTCTATCTGGTGCTGCTGATGGGATTGTTAGAAAATTACTTTGTGCCATTATACAACTTCTACCTCACGCCTGAAAGCTTCGAACAGAAGGTAAGTGTGCCACGGTGGTCTGAAGCGGCCTAATGTTGGGGCCTAATGAAGGCTAATGGGGCATTATTAGACTCAGGATTTGATGTGGTTTGATGAGGTCTGATTTGTATTTATTGAATACCTCATCAAACCACACCAGATCTTGTCTAGACTTCATGATTCCACATCAGACTGAAATACACCATGTCAGACCACATCAAACCTAAATCCACAACAAACCTTTATCAGACCTAATCGGATCTTATGAATCTCTTCTGATGACTTCACACTCAAACCACTTCAGTCTCAATGAGTCCACATTAGACTTATTAATTCTGACAGTATCTGATGCGGTTTGATTTGTTTTCAGATATCTCATTAATTTGCATCAGACCCTGTTATGGATCCACATCAGACTATGTATATCAAACAACACCATGTCAGAGCCAATCAGACTTCATGAATTCTGTTTAGGCCACATCAATCTCATCAAGTCCACATCAGATGAATAGTATTTATGAAGTCTGATCTTCTTTGTTTTAGAATTGCATCATATCCTGTCAGACATTATGAATCTACATCAGACTACATTAAATCATCATACCACATTAGATTAAACAAGTCTACATTAGACATTGAGTATGTATGTTGTCTGATAAGATCTGATGTGGACTTGAGTCTAATATGTAATCATTAGAGGGTTACTCCACCCTAAATGAAAATGTTGTCATCAATTACTTACTCCCATGTTGTTCCAAACGCGTAAGAACTTTGTTCATCCTCAGAACACTATTTAAGATATTTTGGATGAAAACTGGGACACTTGTGACTGTCTCATTAAGGGCCAAGTAATGAACACTGTCAAGGTCTAGAAAAGTATGAAAGACATCATTAAATAGTTCATCTGCCATCAGTGGTTTAATCTGTATTTTTTAAGCAATGAGAATACTTTTTGTAAATGAAGAAAAGAAAAATTAACAACTTTTTTTTCATCTCATCTGTGACTCTTTATGTGATGATGGCAAATGGACTATTTTTGACAACGTCTTTCATACTTTTTTCTGGACCTTGACAGTTTTATGGTTTGTGGTCTACTCTGATGCGATTTGATGTGGTCTGATGCAGACTTCTTAAAGGCATAGTTACAATAAAATTGATGTTTATCTGCTTACCTCCATGGCATCCAAGATGTAGGTGACTTTGTTTCTTCTTTAAAACACAAACTAAGATTTTTAGCATAGCCAGACCTTCAGACTGACGGTTGAAGGTCTGGAATTCATAGTTGCTTTCTTTGGACAAGGCCCGCCATGTCAAACAACCAATCACAGTTCGTTTCGTTCAGTGTCACGTTTCGGGGCATGGAAATGTCGCCACAACAACAGAACGGTGTGCAACAAGTCAGTCAGAAAGAAAATCCCGATGAGACGCTTGCGGTAAACATCTGTTTCGAATCTCTCCACTTTTAACACCCACAAGTAATTCTGCAGAACCGAACACACTTGGTCTTCCATAATAGATAGGAGGGGACGCACAACTAGTAAAATTGGATCTGCTGGGAATCCTTCTAAATGCTGACAAAGGGTCGGCCAGGCTTGGAAATTAATACTCTTCCCAAATCCTGTCGGCAAACAGGCTAAAATATCTAAAATAACTTTGCCTCAAACAAAACTTCTGGAAATCTCTTAAAGAGTCTATGCCGTGAACCTCACATACTTTTGAGAATCCAACGTTTAAGTGATCTCAATAAATGCTTATTGTCACTCATGTAAACAGTTTTTTCCGCAATCACACGTCTGCACTTTGTTTCCCGGTTGCCTGAAAATAAACGTGACACTCGTGTCCTCCGGAAATCCGATAAAATTCAACCAATCTTTTGATGACTTTGACATTCCTGAAGGGTTTCCAGCTAAGGGTACCGTATGCATCAGACGTTTAGCCAGCGTTCTGTGGGTGTGACGTCTGAGGCTGAGACTAGCCGGCGCCTGACACGTCTTCTTTTTCTTGCTTTACGGCCGATTACAGATTATAAGTGCATTACTACCACCTATCTCTCCAGATGGACCATTGACACTCTATCTACAATCTCAATTAGGAGTGTCAATAGTCCATCTTGAGAGATAGGTGGCAGTAATGCACTTATAAGTCAGCGATCCACTGACTGCCATTATACCACTCACAGACTACAACGGTTCGAGTTAAATATCTTTGTTTATGTTATACTGAAGAAACAAAGTCACCTACATCTGTCGTGGGGTTAAGCAGATAAACATCAAATTTACATTTCCCTTTACGTCTGATTATGTGTTGGTTATTGAATTCTTTTCACTTTTCTATTTTATACCATTTAAAACTGGTTTCGTACTAACTATAAAACTACTATAAAATTGATTTTTAGAGTTTTCTTGTCTTATAGGTGCATAATGTCTCATTTGCTTTTGAGCTCATGCAAGATGGTGGACTACAGAAACCCAAAGCAAGACCAGAAGGTACCAGAAAAATCATTGCCAGCAATGTTATATCAGCGTTATATATGCAGCATTTAGACATCATAACAGCGCATTGTCTGCACCGGTTTCATAATGTTGTCCACATTATCCACTAGATGGAGATGTTCCTCAGTTGATGCAGCACACTACTGACTGTGTTCCTTCACAATGGCAGTTAATATATTCAATCCTCCGTCTGTTTAACAGCGATTCTGTTGTTTGTGTCCTGCAGACGTGGTGAACCTGAATCTAAAGTCAACACTCAGAGTGCTTTACAACCTTTTCACCAACTACAAGAACTCAGAGTAACACTGAAAGTGATCCGAGGATAGTCGCTACATGCCTCAATGATGCCAGGACTTCTGCGCTCACACATACACACACATCCCTGGTGTCACTTTTGTACGTAAGAATGAAATATTTTGTATGATTTGGCTTATTTATGCCCAGAATCGAATGTATTCAGCCTTAATGATGCGTCAGTGTAGCGGCTCATTAAAATATTTTATTTTTCTCGCATTTGACTTACGCAAACAAGCACTGCCACTGCTTTAAGCACTACACCGGAATGACTTTTTGTCCTGGAATGCACTGTGTATTTTATTATAATAGAAATGCTGTAATTATTTCAAATAAACAAGTACTTTCTACATGCTGGAATGAAGAAATGTTGACATTTTGACTCAAAAAATTCGTTTTATAGAGGTTTTTTCAAAATAATTAGTTGTGTATCATGTTTTCATACACAGAATTATTCATGCTTGGTCCGTGTAAATATTTCACATGCATGTGTCTCACATGGGTTTAAACATTCATTATGACTTATAAAAGACCAACACTGTACCTTTAATTTATTTAGTGCTGTGTGCTACATGAAGCATCACTATTAGTATTGCTATTAGTATTACAAATTTACACAGCTGCTAGATATTCATTAAAGGTTGACGAGTAACTGTTTGTGTTTGTGCTGCAAACATTAGTGATTCAATTTATGGAGTTGAATTCAAATTATGGGTTCAATGATGACTTTAAACCCTGCATTACATGGAAAAAAGCAGTAACTTGAATTTGTGCATTTTAATGTGTTCAAACGTCCCCCAAAGACATGGATATGTCATAATAAACAACAGAATATTAACTCAAAAATGAATGTATTCATTGATAGGTGATGCTGAGTTGTAATAAGAAGACACCATTTCTAAAAGTTAAATGATTTTGATAAATGAGTCTGATTGACTGGGCTTTATGTGAATGTCCTCCAAACTGGAAGACTTTGTGAATGCAAAGAAGAAGAAAAAGAAGTATTTGGCAGACTTAAATTACGAATCATGATATGTAATCGAGTACATAGTAAAAAAGGTAGCAGTAGTATTCATATTTTGAAATGTAATATAATCTAATTACATGTACCTGATTTTTGGACCTAACTGTGAGCAGCATATTGTTTTAAACTCTAAAATACTCATAAGGGACCCTGGCAACCAACTTGACAACACCTGTGCAACCACATAGCAACCTTCACAACTGCCTAACAACAGTTTTGCATGCGCAAACCATAGTTTCCAGTATGATTGTATCTCTAAGGATGACGCAGAATGTAAACACATCCACAGATGGGCGAAGCTGAATTTAAATAACCCTGTTGTTTTCAGATGCTCCTTTGAGGGTCTTTTTTTTTTTTTTCTTCAGTTGTTTGTTCTGGATTCAAACTTGCATTTAATGGGGGAATTCATTGGGATGGTAACCATGGTAACCCTCCGGCCCAAATTACCTCTGGTTTTTCTAGTCAAAGGGAGGCGTTCTCTCCATCACAGTAAGAGAGAGTGGAAAATATATGCAATTGTTGCTCTCAAACCTGGAGTGTGTTATTTGAAGAGAGGAAACATCAGATCACTGTTTAGCTGTTTGCTAGTAAACATTAGTATCTGTTACTGACTCATATTTCGTGTTTAAACCCCTGGTCTTGTTAGGGGGTTCTGTGTTTGATGCGCTTTGTGACAGTTTAGATGATCTGTGCTATTACAAAATAGAGCAAAAAAGGAAGCGGTGCATAACCACTTCCTGGTTGGTGTTTGAAATAGGCCTCACCCTTGTACGAGTTCTTGTTTTTGTTTCTAGTCGATTCAGAAAGATGGACGGTTGTGTTGTACAAGGTACTCGATCCATGTAGGAAAGGTGACAGGACCGTTTGGACAACATTTAATCTGAAAGAGGAAGGACTTCTCCTGACGTGTGGCGAGAGCTGAGGTGAAAGTTTTGACAGCACACACAACAGTATTGATCTTTCATGGCATCTCAGTAGACTTGGATTTCTCTTTTAGGTTTATGCATCACCTTTGCCTCCAAATCAGAATCGTTTTGGAGAAACAGAATTTACACAATTATTGATGAACATTAATTGTAAAGCTACATAAAATAAAGTGGGATAGCATATTTCAGCCTAATTTGGTCTTTGAAGTGTATAAGATGAGATAAGAGACGTTATTGAGACCGTTCCTGCTGAAAAAACCTCAGCGTATTTTAAAAACCTGGATGCTGGTTTAAACTGGTCCTTTCCTGGTTTATGCTGGTCCTTGTGCTGGCCATGTGACGACAAAGGACCAGCATAAACCAACTTCCCAGCTTCAAAACATACCTAAACCAGCATATGCTGTTTTAGCAGAGTTTTTCTTAAACTCTACAGGTAAAAGCACTCACTTTTTCTCCTGAGGAGAGACATCTGCTTATTTTACCTCATTGCTACACATTTAAAGCAATAGTTTTTTTCTGAAATGAGAATTATGATGACTTTATGTGATTTGTGGAGCTTGGAGGACACGCTCACAATTAAATCGCATGTTCCATACTCTAGATATATTTTTGAAACGACCGTAAATATGCCTTTTCATATGCAGTTTTCATTTCTAGGCCAACTATTGCTTTAAAGAGGAAGCGATGGCTCAGACTTGAGATGTTTCTTTCTCTTTCCATCTTGTTTTTCTCTCCCGCAGCATGTTTTTGTTGTCAGAGAGCTTTATGTTTTGCCCGTCAGTCTGTGTTATGTCAGTGTGGGCTGGCGTGCGTGATGCAGGAAGGCAGAGATCTCGGAGCTCCGTGTGTTTTCCTCCTTTCAGATCAGCGCCGCCTGCCGCAGACGTCTGCTGTGTGTTGTGGAGATTCTCCGTCCTTGTGTTTTGACGTTTGAAGTCGGCTTCGGTTCGCCGTGCTTCATCATAGCCATAAAAATGTCCGTTCGAAAACAAAACCTCGAGATGAATCGCGCCCTTGAAATTTCCCTTAGGACACAAACACACAGACAGAAACCCGCACATCACGTGGTTTTCAAACAGAAGTGCTAGAAATCAAATGTCTGCTGAGTGAAACTATTAATAAAGTTCACTTTTTGACAGAAACTGTGTTTTGAAACAGAATGGCAGACTTTGGAGCTGAGGAGGAAAAGGGAGAATTCGGCAGTCGTCAGGGTGAGCTATCATCACATCATATGACACTGTCAGGACTGCATTCTAATTTATCTTTCTACTATAACCTACTTAAAGGAATAGTTACCTCAAAAATAAAAACGATCCTGTCTTTTACTCATCTTTGAAGCATCCTATGTGTATGTGACTTTCTTCTTTCAGATGAATCCAATCGGAGTTACAATAAAAGTTAAATAATAAAACCGGTGATCCATGCATTTTTGTACCATAAATATCCATTTTTCAAACTTAATAAGCACTTTTCTCTCACGTCTGCTGTCTGTGGAAACCAGAAGCAGTCCCAGCGGAAGACACATTGTGTTACGTGATTAGTGGTGAGTGCAGAGAGAGAACAAAACAAAATGTCAGTCATGATTTAGAAGTGTTGC
Source organism: Enteromius unitaeniatus (assembly GCA_032359435.1). NCBI lineage: Eukaryota > Metazoa > Chordata > Actinopteri > Cypriniformes > Cyprinidae > Enteromius > Enteromius unitaeniatus. Next base: position 2,829,499 of record JAUMHI010000074.1, read on the forward strand.
ACACAGAAGAGTCAATGTTGTCTGGTGGCACATATGAGTTTTTTTCATTTCCTGACACTCTGTAAAGTTAATAAACACAACAACATATTAGTTAATCGCACAGCAGTGTGCTTTAACAACTGGCAGTGTGACTTCTATACTGTTCTACACTAATATACTGTTTAAGTAACAGTATATTACAACAGTATATTCATATTCAATAAATGATAATTAATCATAATCATTAATATATATATGTGTATATACAAGGCTCTTTGAATATGTATATATGCCTACAACGGTTACAATTACTAACAATAACCCAACGATGTTGAACAAATAACCCAACATAATGACCCAATATGTGTAACCCATCTATTGGGTAAAAAAAATAACCCATCGTTTTTTACTGTGTATGCAAGGGTTTTATTGTGAATACGCACATGTTATTTCACGTCTTCCGACGTCTAACAGCTTACTAACAGCTTAGTCACCAGTTTACACCCATTAAAAGGCTTGGAGGGGTCTGTTTTTTGTTATATAGGCTTGGAGGGGGACAATTTTTGTTATAACTTTTGAAATCAGAAAGTCACATACACCTAGGACACTTCAAAGGTGAGTAAAATACATTTTTTGGCTGAACTATCCCTTTAAGTATGTAGCCGCCTTCAATAGTAACGGGGAAAACAAATTTATTTTAGTTTTTCACATTACCTTACCTATCACTTAAATGTGTGTTTAATGCCACACTTGTTTCAGTAGGCTACTATTTGTAATTGCACATTGCACAACATGTAAATGTTCTATATGCATGGAGTACCCTTCTAGATATACCATTATGTGTGGTATACAATTAGACCGTACTAAACAGTGCAGTAGCCTGTATCCCACAATGCAATGCACTCAACTTGACCTGCCATTTCATGTCCAAATAGTGAACTGGAGATAATTACAGCTATAATGTTTCTACTTTGGTGTAATTTAATATTTGTAGTAGATTTAGGCATTTAGAACATATGTCCAGTGAGAAACCAATCAGAAAAAGTATAAGGTTGCTGAAATTTAATTGGATGGCAGTTCTTTGGGGGGTGTGGTCTAACTGAGTTTAATTAACTTAAACTGTATGCAGCTCTTTTAAAATAATTTTCAATTAATATTACTTGAATGTATGAATAAATATATAATAAAGGACAGACCCAGTTTTGAGCTAAAAGTCAATGTGCATCCTGAACATTTAATTTAATTTGGGTTTTAAGGAGGAGAGAGAAGAATGATCATTCAGCCGCCATCTTTAGAAGACCCCAAACTCAACAAACTTAAAGAGGTGAGATACTAAACTTTTTAGGGTGGTGTGCAGGTTTGATAAGTGGAAGATTTCTGGTATTAAAAATATCTATTGACTCTACCAACAAGTGATCTCAGGGAGAACATAATTTCCCGAGGAGGGTCTGAATATCCCTATATAGATATTAAGAATATAGATTTTCCCTTGTGCTTTGTGGCAGGTTTTGGTGGAATGGATCAACAAAACTCTGAAAGTTGAACACATTGTGGTGCGAACACTGGAGGAAGACCTCTATGATGGACTCGTTCTTCATCATCTGTTACGTAAGAATCACGTCAAAGCAACAAAATGATTAACATGCGCATTACTGGGTGAAGCTCAGATACTCAAAGGAATATTTCACCCCAAAAGTGAAAAGATGTATAAGATGTAGATAAGTTTGTTTCATCATCAGAACAAATTTGGAGAAGCATTTTATATAACTTGCTCAGCAAAGCTCCTCTGCAGTGAATGGGTGCCGTCAGAATGAGAATCAAATAGCACAGTAATCCACAACTAATCCCCACCACATTCCACTTAACATCTTGTGAAGAAATAAATAATTTTTTTACTTCAAACTGTCACTTCTGTCAGTCCATAATCCACAAAAACACTTCTTCCAGTGATAAATTCCATCTCCTGTTGTCCTCTCACATCAAAATCCACCCACATTTTTGTTAAGAACTGTTTTGACTTGTATAAACAGTGCTTGATCTGAGCATATTTCTCTCCTGATTCAGACAAGATGACTTTTTCACTGAAGAAAGCAATATCCAAGGGCTTGTATTTAAATTTTTAAGAAGCAACAGTTTGAAGTTACAAACTAATGACAGATTTGGTTTGACTGGAGTGGTGTGGATTACTTGTGTATTGTTGTGATGTTTTCCAGCTGTTCATTCTGACGGCACCCATTTACTGTAATGCTACATTTCACCAGATCTGTTAAGATGAAGAAACAAACTCATCCTCATCTTGGATGGCACGAGGGTGAGTAAATTCTAAGGTAAAGTTTTAGGTAAACTACAGTTGAATTGTCATAAAAATAAAGTCTTTAATTTTGTGAGTTGAAAGGTCACCCTGTGTATGTTTTGTCTCAGGCAGGTTAGCAGGTGTTGAGTTACATGTAGAGGAGATCGCATTAAGCACTGAAGCACAGGTACGGAAACTAGAGGTGATCCTGACAGCGCTCAATGAGACCTTAGAGATGAACGAGGAAATGGGCAAATGGAATGTTAAACGTAAGCCAATCAGATCAGCTCTTGTCACTTATTTGACATATTTATAAGCATATGCCCACTGTTCTCCCACCCAAATCTGTCAGTCATTCACAGCAAAGACCTGTTGGCTACATTGCATGTTCTGGTTGCTATGGTGAGGCGTTTCCAACCCGATCTGGTACTGCCTGTAAACGTCAGCGTGGAGGTCATCCAGTGTGAGGTGACTGATTAATATTAAAATTATTTGAATGTGTAAACTGAAAATACACAGGCCATATAAATTAAAGAAACACCACCACCACAGTGCTTTTTAGGTGGTTGCCAGGGTGTTGCTATGATGTTCTGCATATGGTTTCATATTCTTGTCTTCTGGTATATACAATATTAATATGCATATCATCTAAATAATTTGTTTTCAAAAATTTTCACAATTTATCACTGCATATTATTTCAAAAATGAATATGCATATTGAAAAGTGCAATTATTTTTATGTATTTCCTCAATTTTTCATTGCATATTGGAAAATAACGGCATATAATAATGAAAAAAAATTACTCCCTTGTTTTCATGCATCAACATTTCATGCATACTATTTAAAAAATATATATAAATATTATTATGGATAAAACTGAAATCATTGCATATTATTTCAAATATTAATGTGCATATTAAATTGATCAATTGTTTTCATAAATCACAACTCATTACTGCATATTATTTGATAATCTATATATACTTATAGATATACTATATATATATATATATATATATATATATATATAAAATTATTTTTCACAGCTCATTAAATCATATTTCTCAAAAATATATATGAATATTATAAAGAAAAATTATGTTATAATTCTTTGTAAATTTATCATTCTATATATTTGGGGGACAAAATTATAATTTGTTCATAATGTTTGTTAAAGATTTGAAAATATAATTTAATCTGCATATTATAATGAAAATATATATTATACCAAAAACCAAACAAAAGCATGCACATGAATCTCAAATGGGTGCTTGATTAAAAAACAAGTAGAAAAATTTTTAAAAAAGTCGGCAACACCAAAGCTCCAAAAGTATCATTTTAAAAACCTTTGCATGCTGGTGAAGAGCTTGTATGGTTGAAATGTCAAACGTTTTTAAAATGAATTTATTTACCACAATGATTGCATAGTATTTTTAAAATTATAATGAACAAAACCTTTTTTTATTAACTCAATATGCATATTACAATAAAATAATAATATCATTTTCTCAGTTCATTGTTGCATGTTATTTGAAAAATGAATATGCATTTAATTAAAACAAGAAAAATATTCTGCTTATGTAAAAAAACTAACTTTTTGTGCTCATCTAATCTAAGCTGCACATCCAGAGAAAAATTACATTAGCCTATATCCATAATCCAATCAGATCCAAATAGAATCAAGTCCCACATTATTCATTTGAAATATTCACTGAGCAGTTAAATTACATTACAGATCTTAAATATTCATGTTGTCAGCATTCATTAAAATCTAATTTGTTAAACAGGTCACAAAAAGTGGCATCAAGGCAGACAAGCAAACAGAATTCATCACATTTCAAAGGTCTGTGAAGATCCTCCTTCCCTATTAAACATTTACTGCACTTTGAATCTCTGACACCGGCCAAACCAGTGTTTTCATGGTCTGCTGTGTGTCTCCGCAGTAATTCCATTGAAGCAGCAGAGAGAGAATCTAACAGTAAGTCAAACAGAGGCTGAACTCTGAGCCTTTTCATTTCCATATTTATAAGCATCAGTAACTTTCAGATAGCGGAGGCGTATAAAGAAGAAAGCGTTTGCTTCTTAATCTCGCTCTTGCACTGTCTTTGCAGAGGAATGTCCCATTGATGAGCTCTTCAAGCTGGAGGCTCACAAAATTGAGACCGTGAAAAAGGTTGGGATCCAGTTCGACACATCTCTAAATGTAGCCTTTGACACACAACTTCCACAGCTTCATTAAGTTTTCTTTTCTACAGGCAATTTTGCACTTTGTGAATAAGAACATGTCATCTTTGGGACTGAATGTGACTGACCTCGAAAAACAGGTGTGCAAACCTCATGACCTCATGTTGCCCTTTATTTTTATTATAATGAAGGTCAACTAACAAGTAAAATAAATATTTGAATTAATTCATTAATTCGATTAATTAATTAAATTAGCTAAGAATTTACTTATCCTTAGGCCATCCAATAGTTTATTTCTTTGTCAGATTTATAGAAATGTAGAATAATATCACTCACCAGTGAATACACTGCAGTGAATGGGTGCCATCAGAGTGAAAGTCCAAACAGCTGATAAAAACATCACAATAGGGCCTTTCGCAGGAACTGCTTAATAGTACCTGAGCTAATTGTAATACTACCCACTTTTTGGCATGTTCACACCAGAGGAACTAGGAACGATTTTAGTTTCAGGAACTCTGCTTGAAGGAACTAAATTAGCTCCTACTGTACTTCAGAGTACGGTCTAAAAATGCTCAAGGAACTAAGTGACGTAAGTGTATGTTGATTGGCTAAACACGTACGAAAACACCCTCACCCGCCATCATTTTAAATACTGTGTAAGCATGTACTGTGTAAATACTGTATGTACTGTATACTGTATACTGTATACATTTATGTATTACTCATTCGCATTGTTTCAATCGATTGACGTCCACAATAATTGTATTTTAATGTGAAACCTGTGACCGTGACACAACAAAAACAAAGCTATGATTACATCATCCTACTGTTAATGTTGTTATTATGTTTCGGGGGGGGGTGTTGTCCTTTTTTTGTTTACATTGTTGAATGCTGCGCACAAATGACGTCACTGTCAACAGACTTCCGCCACTTTCTAGTACCCACTGTAGGTGCGAATGCAACCTTTTAAATGGGACTGGGAAATAGCGCTTTAGTACTGTAATTTTAGTTCTGGAACTAAAGCAGTTCGAAGGTCCCTAATAATCCACAAGTAATCCACACCACTCCAGTCTATCAATGAAAGGGCTAGTTTACCCCAAAATAAAAATTCTGTTATTAATTACTCACCCTTATGTCGTCCCAGACCTGTAAGACCGTTGCTCTTATTCTGAACACAAATGAAGATATTTGAAATCTGAGAGCTATCTGACCCTGCATAGACAGCAACATAACCTGAAGGAGGGAACGGAGACGATATGTCATTGACTGACGTCATGGGGTCCCGTCTGGGAGACCAATCGACTTTGACTCTTGGAGAAAACGCCAATGGGAATTGGCCAGTGGATTTTGCATGCAAAGTAACTCCTCCGGACATACGGGTATATAAGATGGCGCAAACCACTATTAGATTCCTGCTGCAACCGACTCCCCAGTGCAGTCTGACCTGTGGCAAGAGGGATGTAATGTCTCCGTTCCCTCCTTCATGGAATGAGGGTTGCATACGTAACTGAGACTTTTCCTTTCAGTCAGTCAGGTACTATGAAGTTATGTCATTGACTGACATCATGGGGTCCCTATGGAAAGCGCCACAGCCCAAACTGTGTCAAGTAGGATGGCACAAATGCTGGCAAGCTGCGTAAAACGTGGTGTCAGGCCAAATGGGAGTTTGAACGTAACCTTCCCAACACCCTGGGTGTCAGCACGCTAACCAAGCTGGCTAATAATGGGGGCAGAGCACACAGAAGTCTTTGCAGAAATAACTTTTTAGAATGAGATCCTGTGGAACAAATGAACAAAAGCACTTGGATACAGTGGGATGGCGCTGCAAGCCGACACCCACCCGACCTCCCAGAATTACCTGATGTTACTCAAAACACAGGAGGACACGGCATCTGTGGGAAGATTTTAAAATCTGGCAAAGGTGTTGGGTGTCGCCCTACCCGCAGCTCTACAGATGTCCGCTAGAGAGGTGCCGTGCGCCAATGCCCATAAGGAGGCTACACTCCGGGTGGAGTGGGCCCTCACTCCTAGGGGGCATAGTTCACCTTGGGCCTGGTAGGCCGAGGTGATGGCATCAATCACCCAATGGGCCAACCTCTGCTTGGAGACAGCATTCACCTTCTGCTGACCTCCAAAGCAGACAAAGAGCTGATCTGAGTTCCTGAAACTCGGAGTGCGCTCCACGTAATGGTGCAGCGCACGAATGGGACACAGCAATTCAAGGCTTGGGTCTGCCTCCTGCGCAGGCAAGTTCACCACCTGATGGTGGGAACTTTGGGCACATAACCAGGTCTGGGTCTAAGGAAAATGTTAGAGTAGGCCGGCCAAATTCAAGGCAAGTTTTACTGACCGAAAATGTGTGCCCCTCCTCTTCATGGAGGTGAGCGCGACCAGGAGTGAGGTTTTTAAGGATAGAAACTTCAACTCAACTGAGTCTAGCGGCTCAAAGGGAGCTCCCCGTAGTCCCATGAGGATGACAGAGAGGTCCCAAGAAGGGACTAGATGTGGTCTAGCTGGATTCAACTTTCTCGCACCTTTCAAAGTGGAAAAGGACAGCCTTCGTTCCAACTTCTACTGAAGGAAGGAAAGCACCACTCCGACCAAATATCTTAGTGGATCCTCTCTACAAGAGGAGTACCAGTCAGTGAACAGACCCAACTTCAGAGCATAGGCCTGCTTCGTAGAGGGGGCTGTAGCCTCAGCGATGTTATTCACCATGGCCTGGGGAAGACCAGAGAAGTCTACCGAGTCCCGTCCAGAAGTGTAGGTTCCAGAGAGTTTGGGGCGTGGGTGCCAGATAGTGCCCATCCCCTGAGAAAGAAGGTCCTTCTTCAGGGGAATCTTCCAGGGAGGGGCTGTCGACAGGAGCCTGAGGTCTGCAAACCAGGTTCAGGTGGGCCATAGTGGTGCAACCAGGAGCCTCTGAAAAGTTTTAGAGGGGCCGCTGCCTTTTGCCGGAGACAGGCCGCTGTGAGCAGGACACGCCAGCTCTCTCCATCCTGCGGTAGCAATGTTGCACAATGAACCTGAAAGTGAGAAAGCAGGGCGCCGCTCACAACCTGAACATGGCAGGTGAAGCCCAGAGGTTTGGATAATTGCTCTCTCTGTGAATGAGTGGGTACCGCTGACCCGTGTGTCTATGGCGGCAGCGGGAAAGGAAGCATTCTGTCCTCCTCAGAGGCTGGGGGCACAGGCGTTAGGGTCCTCTGAAGAGCAATTCTCCTCATCCCTGGACAGCTCAGGGCCGCTTCGCAGTCTTCCGGGAAGACTTAGCAGCGGCCAGGTTTGGGACAGGCTGCACCCCCTTACGACAGCTAGCTCTACACACTTGCTGACCAGACGGAGGCGCCAGATACCAATCATCCAACCTCGAACGCTCAGGGATCGGAGAACGAGGCACCTCCAGCCCAACGATCTTGGTGGCCTGAAGGAGCATGGCCGAGGAGCCTTTACGGCCCACCGAACCGGAAGGGGTAGTGGACAAAGCTAAGCCATAGACATGCACTCGCAGTGAGCACATGAACCACCCGTGAAAGCTGTCTCAGCGTGACTGAGGCCCAGACAGGTGAAACAGAATTAATTCAGATTAATTTATGACAGAATTTTCATTTTGGGTGAACTAAACCTTTAATGTCTTGTGAAGCTTGTTTCTAATGAACCAACACATAATTTAGATGTGATTCTCTCCTAATTTAGATGAAATATGCATAGATCAAGCACCGTTTACGAGTGAAAACATACCTAAATAGTTGTAGTCAAATATATTGGTGGGTTTTGATGCTAGAGGACAAGAGGGAATGGATTTGTTAAAAATAAATAATCACAAAATTATTTTTTGACGATATAAGCCTTGATTTTGATGTCATGTTTTATGTTTATGATTTTATTATGTGATTTTGTTAGTTTGCAGATGGAGTGATTCTGCTCTTGTTGATTGGTCAGTTGGAGGGCTTCTTCATTCCACTCTGCGATTTCTACCTTTGTCCTGTCGGGAGCTCGGAAATGGTGAGACCCTGAGAAAACATTGAGAGTTTTGAAACAAGAGAACCATGTTGTTAGTGAGCTCCATTTCGCTCTACAACAATAAGCACCATTTAATCCAGGCTTATAGGATTTTACTTCAGCGTAAGTTCACATGCATCTCCAGAAATGTCTTGCCATTGTATAATTAACGTCTCTTAGGATGACTGTGGATATGACAGCACAGTAGCATAAGGCATGTTGAAAAACCAAGGGTAATGCAAAAGACAGATATCAAAACTAATGATCTCATGGTTACAGTGGAATATGCTGTGTTGCTGGTTTTGCATTACATTTAGTTGTTTGTTTAAAAAATGCTTGATCTTTTTGTCCTTGTTGTTTATTCGCCTACGCAGCTTCATAATGTGACACTTGCATTGGATCTTCTCATAGACCAAGGACTTCCTGTTCAGTCAGTTGACCCTCAAGGTAATTATTTTATGCCAATTCAAACTCTCACACTTCATCTTCCGTCTTGAATTTATTTTTTCACAATGCATTAACAATTCATAAAGGATATTTATGCAACTGCTGGAACAAGCCATATTTGTACTTAGCAGAGAATAGCTGTTAGCATTGATTGTTGATCTGTCTGGTTGGTTATTCAATAATAAGCTCATTTCTCATGTTCCTCACAGATATTGTCTCCCAAGATGTTCCAGCCACTGTGAAAGTGCTGTATTACTTATTTAAGAGGCACAAAAACAAATAATCTAGCAACTCCAGACCTTGCAATTCAATAAAACCTTTCAGAATGCTTTAAATAATCATATTCACTGTAAATGTGTGTCTTTCTTCTGACTAAAAATCAGGGCATAGAGTTGACAGTCAGATTACTTTGGCACTCAGAGTGTTAGAACACATTAGAAGCAATTGTACAGAGTGTCTCTGAACCATTGAAGAGGCTTCAGAGAGAAAATGAGAGAACATGGCCACTCATCTCATCATGGAAATTGCTTTTGGATGCTGACAGCTTCAATTTAATGTCACCTTTTCACTCTTCTACTTTCTATGGGTTTCCCCCCCTCCCTGTTGGACAGATGTGCATTAGTCTTAATGTATCGTTCAACAGTTTTCTGCTGACTTGCAGCTTGTTTTCAAATAAAAGTGGTCACTTTATTTTATAGACTTCTCGACTGTGTGTGTGAGTGTGTGTACGCACGCCTGTGTGACGCGCTTTGAATCTAAAGAGCAGTTTATGGGGAAAGGCCTATATGTAATAAATAAATAAATAAATCATTTATTTTAAATAAGCATCATTCTACATTATAAAAGCTGTAACAATAAATGAATAAAATCTAACTTTAACATTCAAACTCATTTTGACGGTCTCCAGTGTCGTGCGAGTCGACAGATTGCAGAGGAGCGCGCAAACCGATCTCTTCCTCTGCTAATTATGAAAAACATGAATGAACGAAAGAAGGTATGTTAAAAGATGTACAACTTCTGAAACTTGTAAACTCATGTAGGCGCCTAATCAATGAACCACAAAAAGATGTCAATTAGCCTAACGGCTTGTAAACAAAATGTGACGTGATGATAGCCTACATTTTACCTCAGGCAAGTGAGTTGTTTTTTATTTGAAATCCAGAGCGAAAGTGTGCATTTTCATAGCTCGTTAGCTATAAAACAGATAAAATCGTTAAAATATGTGACCCTGGACAACAAAACTTTCTTTTTTGTTTATCATCTGAAACTGAGTAACGTTAACGTGCTTTTCATTGATGTTAATGTGAAGGATAAAACAATGTTTGACGGCGATACAACTATTAGAAAATCTAAAATAAAAAATTTTATATTGAGAAAAGCTTTTACATTGTACAAATTCTTCACAATATATTAGTAATTTAATCAAAAATGAAGTGTAGGATATTTACAAAATATCTTAATGAAACATGATATTTACTTAATATCCTAATGATTTTTGGCATAGAAGAAAAATTGATCATACTGACCCATGCAATGTCTATTGGGACAAATATAAGTTACTCAAGCTTCAATTTTGTGGTCCAGGGTCACATTTTGTTAAATCCTGGCCAGAGTGTGAACCACTGCAAACTTTGGAGAAACTCGAGCTCATATTCTTGATGTCAACAGCAAAGGGCATCTCTCACCGAGACTACTCTCCATCCACCCCCGTAATTTAATTTCCTTAATGTGTGTTCTCTCAAATTGGATACGGTGAATGACTTCCATTTAATCTAAATGGCAAAAGCATTATGGGCGGTTTAAGAGAGTCTCCTCTCTGCGAATGGGCCGGGATTCGAGGTGCGGGTGGATGGATGCTCTAATGGCGTTTTAATGGTGAATTGCCCTGGGGTAATTTTTTACCATTGCTGTTACTGAGCAGAAAGCATATAAGAGGCTGACATTTTTCATCCTAACGCCCGTTTGTTATTCGTTTATATTCATAACAGCAATTTTTCACCCTTTCTTATCCTTTGCCGTGGGTGTTAGTGTCATAAAAATGAATGAAATCTGTAGGACGGTGAGCAGTAAGGAAGCAGATTGCAATAGAGATGTGTAGGTGGCTTGGACAGACAGATGGACAAAATGTCCAGAAATTCTCACATTAGTAACTTCAAAAGCAGCCTACGTAATGACCCTGAGTGACCATATGACACCCATCTAGAACTCTACAGCGCTCTGATTATGGACCTGCGAGACACCACGTATCTGTCCCTGTCCAGTTTGCCCTCTCCCAAACTTTTAATGACTTGCAGTGGTGGGATGAGTTTTAGGGTTACTGAAGGCGGCGTATGGCTTTAATGAATACAGACACCAGCAAAGTATGACTGAAACCCCCTGCTGATGTCTCATCATCTCATGCCTAGAGCAAGAAAGGCGTCTGAGTCACTGCTGGAGATGATGCTTCACTGAGAAATCCAAACTGTGGGTAAGAACAACACAAACAGAAATGGTAACTTCCTAAAAGTTTATTTTTCCTGTGTTGTACAAAGTATAACATAATGCTACGTTTGAACATACTGTACCCACTTGTGAAACAATGACGAGAGTTGTTTTTGTATGTGTGTTTACCAGACCACCTGTTGCGAGGTAAAAGCCACAAAGCCGTATGGACAGGTGAAGATTGACAGTAAGGCAACGGTTGATGGAGAGACTGGAGCGCGACGTTGGATTTTTTAGGTAAACACTGTAATTTATTGTACATGAAACCCTTTCCATCCAACTTGAGAGTTGCAATCACTTACAGCAAATCTCGGTTTTCAGTTCGTGCTTCTGTTATGGTGAGAATCCAATTATGGGAATGATGACTTTCCTTGTTTCCTAGAGCATCAGGTTGATTAAAGGTTGAATAATGACTCCTGGAGGGTGGCAAAAGGTTGTTTAAAACCCACATGTTGCGTGTCGATCCCTGATACAAGTTCAGTCAAATTATTTAGTATGACTAGCAATCAGAAAATGTCACCATTAGTGCAGTTTTTGTTGTGGTCGCTTAAAATATAAATCTCAATAAAAACTCCTGGATCCTAGGCATTTTCACAAAACGTCAAATATAGTCAAAAGGAAAATAAGAAATTATATTTTGCCTAAAGAAAACAAAGCTTATTTAAACTCAATTTTAATTTCTTATGTTTTGTATGATTAATGTTCTTCTAGTTAGTGTAAAGCAAATATATATATATAAACAATAACATTTCTTGTGCTGCTTTTCATTTAAAATTGTTTTTATTATTATTAACAACAGAAAACTCTTTCTGTTAAATTAAATGCAATTTAAATGAAATTAATTAATGCAAAAGCAGTTCTAAAACTGAATTGGTCTTAGCAAAATGCTTTGTTTTCTTCATGTAAAATATAGTTTCTTGTTTATTCCTTTTGATTTTAGAGGTGAAACATGACATGGACATGTTATCTATTTCTAAGCCCACACAGAATCTACCCATTAAAGTTTTTGGTTGTGCATTTTTGCTAATTGTTGCCAAACAAAGGAAAAAAAAATGTGGACAGTGATTTCATGCAGGCCTAGCAATGCCCAAACATCTTCAGCAGAGTTTCCATATTCTCTAGAATAGATGATGAATCACAGTCAATCCTCCTGCCAGCTGACACCATAATTAAACTCACACCTGCTGAAACCAGAGATCACATCTCCTTCCTGTAATCTCATCTGATCACCTCCACCTTGAGCTCATTTCTCAACCACCAATTACTTCAGTCCAAAGATGGTGAAGCCACAGCCACGATGGCACTGTTCTGCTGTATGAGTGTAATTGGGCTGCTGTCTGCCAAAAACTGCATTGTGTGCTCCAACCAACAGACATATTCTAAACTTATTGCTCAAAACACGCTGTAACCAGTTTGGTGCAGAATCCAACACTGAAGAGCTTGTTTATAGGCTTCAGCTTGCTTCTATCAGTGCACGTGAAGTAAGTTCATTTAACTCTGTTTTCGATGAAATCTGGAAATTACCCATGTATTTTTTGGTAGTTTTTTTGTTTTTGGAAAGTTACCAATCATTGGCCAATTCCAAAAATCATAGACAAATGATTGGTTGATGCAAATGCTGTAAGCTTAGAATCTAAAATCTGATTGGCTGACAGTAATGTTCTTCCAGAACAAGCAAACATGTTGATGAAGGAATATGCTAATACCCAGCTAACAATTAATGTTTTTAGAATTTTGGCTAATATTTTGGCAAGGTTCATTTAAAGTTATGAACAAATGTTCTTCCAGTAGTAATAGGATATTCATTCTGAGATATTTGGTCTTTAATAATGTTCCCAAAATGTTAGCACAAAGGCATTATTTATACATTTTTCATGGACTTTTTATTTTTGAAACATTTAATTTGTTTTAAATGTTACTACTTGTTTTAGAACCTTAATGTAACAGAGTAGCAAAAGTAACATTCCCATAATCTTTGGAGAATTCTAAAAATGGATTGCTCTCTTAATGTTCAAATAACAAAACATTTTTTAAATCTAATTTTACATTTTGAATGTTTAGACAACATGCAGAAATAACATGTTAATGGAAATGTTAGCAAAACATTGTTAGCTGGGTAGCACCTTCCTTACAGACAAACCAATGCCATTTAAAAAACGTTTCCTCCTTGCTGACCTTTCTGTAAGTGTGTGACTGTCTGCTTTGTCATGTTCAATGGAGTGTGCATTTTTTATTTTGGCATTTCACTCAGAAACTAAAGTCTAAATGAATTCAACCGATCAATATCAATAATAGAGTGTGTACCGCTGAACAAAACCTCTTTAGGTCTCTAAAAAAACCTGACAAACATACACAATGAACTCTACAGGGCATGGAAAAAAATATGGGTGGGGGGTGATAAAAAATGCAATTTAACACAGTTTGCTACCTCACTGATTCTTACAGATGAGAAAATGTCAAATCACAACAGTAGTCAAAAACAGACATTCACCATACTATTTCATTTCACATCTTCACTGCAAAGTCACCCACGACATGTGAGTTTTTATATTTACCGCAAAAAGGTCATTAAACTTCTAGAATTGAGTCATGAGAGCGCTTGGATCTTTTAAATGATGTTTGATGTCTTCATTCATCACTTAATGTTTTCCCTGACTAAAAATAAATAAATCGACACTGCACAGTTACAGAGAGTTTAATCCAGAGCAGCTCACAAAACGGCTACATAGGTCCTCCAGAGATGTCCTGGGTGAGTTCTGTGTCCAGTTCGGTCCGAAGTCTGGTTGTGGAGTTGCACAAATCTCAGTACAGCCGCTCTTCAGAATCTCTCGTTCCACCACTGGACCGATTCCAGTTGGCTCTTAGCTGAGGTTCTGGGTTTGTCGAGGGGTTGAAGGTTGTGCTCTGTGAGATGTGGTCCACATCGAGAGGCTTGGGGGCAAACGGGCCCCTGTGACATGTAAGTCCATATGGCAGGGGCATGTAGCTACTTCGCTTCCCACAATGCACTTCTTCACCGGGGGACTCCAGCAGATGGTCCTTGCATTTGGTCAGTCTCTGTAAAAAAAAAAAAATAGAAGGAATTGATTAGTAAAAAATTAAACTAAATAATAGTTATAATATTACAATTTAGAAGAACCATTTTCTATTATAATGTCTTAAAATGTCACTTATTTCTGTGACGCAAAGCTGATTTATTTATTTTTAAGATCATTGCTTATTTCGTGCTTGGTTGTTATTATTTCTGCTTAATTATTAATGTTTCATAGTATCAATATTGAAAACATTTGTTTCTTAATATTTTTGTGTAGGGTTTGTTGATGAATAGAAATGTCAAGAGAACAGGATTTATTTATGACAAATCTTTTGTAACATTATAAATGTCTTTTTTTTTTTTTTTTAAACAATTTAAGGCATCCTTAAGCATTATATATGTATTAGTTTTTTATTTATCTCTTTGCTTCACTCTTAAATGGTTTCCACAAAAATTTAAAGAAACATTTTGTTTTTGGATTAGCCTGTGATAAATAGTGAGAAACTGCATATGTCCACTAACACTGAATCACCCATCTGACTGGTAATTAGCTCACTGTATCACTCTGTTGCTGGATTAATTGGACAAGACCAAGACAAGACACCTGACAGAAGCTGACTTGCTATACACCTTCTAATTACAAATACAAGGATGCAAACAACTTGAGCAAGCCAAAAGCTGACTACTTGGAGAGAAGAGGCATCTGCTTGACATGTAAAGTGTTCTGATTGCTTTATGTGATGTTTAGAGGTGAGATAAAAGGTGATGTAGAAGATGTATGCTCCAGGAGTTCTGCAAGGCATCTGCTAAACAGTAAAAAATGTAATTTATAAAAGTTCAACAAGCAACAGAAAGTACAGTGTAACATGTGGAGATGTATGTGTGTGTCTGAATAGGTAGAGAGCAGAAATGCCACACTCTGTGGCCTGTGTTTGGTACGGCTCTCGGAGCACACGCACTCAAGACTGGACATGACAAGTGCAGGTTTCACAGTGTGCTCTTACAGAAATCTGCCCACAGTACAAGAGAGGGAGAGACAGGGAGTTGGCAGACCTTCTCTAATAATACACCATGTCCCTCCTCAGAGATCTTTCTCTGAATCCAGGCCATGTCTCTGGTGTGAAGCAGACATATGCACCCTTGACCAAACCGGGGGGAGAGTGCATGCTGGGAGATCAGTCCCAGAGCAGCAGGAGACTGAGAGCTTGGCCAGTGTTAACATTAGCCCAACATTAACTCAGAACTACCATCTACATACAGCCAGACACAACACTGTCTATTCAAAATTGTAACGTGTTCAACAATTTCGGTCCCTTAACAACTAATAATGCAATTTTTGTTGGCGCTGACTTTTAACAAAGCATTACATTATTATACCTCACATGGAAAATTATTTAGGTCTAACAAACTTTATGCACAGCATACTGTACAGCATTATCAATCTGGACAAATGATTGCAGTTCAGTGAGTCAGATGAATTAAGGAAATGCTCCAACTGATTAATAAATGTTTGGAATTCACTAAAAAGAATTTAGTAATTCACCAAAAAAAACTCAGAGTCAATCTTTTGGGAATCTGACTTCACTGGTCGCACTGTATGTTAGGGTTTCTGGTTAATCGGCATGTAACAACACTGGTTACAACACAGTATCCCCGTGGTGGAGGCCTCATTTGAGCTTTTTCCTGGTTTCCTTCGGTTTTAAATTGCCTGAAAGTACAGTGCGTGTTGTACTTTCACTTTTAAATTTGCTGCAATTCGGAAACAAGCAGTCGTTTGCTTTTAGTTCATTTGAACTAACTTTTCCTCACCTTCCTTCGCTTTTAAATAGCCTAGTTTAAAAAGAACCGTGCATTTTACTTTCACTTTTACACTAGCGGAAATTTGACATCAGTTGCTTGAATTAAATTCAAGCAACAACACAATACAATGCAGAACATAGAACTATTATTTACAAAAACGAATAAAAATAGCTGCACCATTGAAATCTAAAATAACAATTTACATGCAATTAAAATAGGTATACAAAACAACAAAAAAAAGTATAGCATGAAGAACAAATAATTATGAAATGTATAACATTTATTAGCAAACGAGTAAGAAATAAAGAGGCATGGACAGCATACACCTTGATGTAAAATAATGAAAAAAATACAGTTTAAATAAAGCAAAAACTGTGAAACCAAGTAAATGAGAAACAAATAGGGATATTTTAACACGTTTTGAAACTCTTCCATTATTGTCTTGTCTGTCTCACCTCCTCTTGTCAGTCAGCTCGACTCACTCTCCTCATGTGATAAATGAAATCTGTGTGCGACTGTCGTTCATTCGATGTGCTGCATTGAGCAGCCACATTCAGTTTGAATTGTCTGTTCCCTCACTGAACTAAATGATTTTGCGATTTAAAAAAAAAAAAAAAAAAAAAAAAATCAAAGCGATGGTGTGGGACGGTGTCACGGTGGCCAAGTGACGTAACCAGTGCTGCGGCTTAACACCGGTATCATTGCCAAGAATGTCTATCGCAGCAAAGCTACTGTATGTTTGTGGTTCACTCTTAAGATATAACTCTCAAGATTCATTCTCTCTGAAATCAAAAAAGTACCAGTTGATGAGTCATTCTGTTGAGAATTTGACTATACTGGTCACACTATATATTATGATTCGTTCTAAAGAATTGACTCCTAAGAGTCAGAATACGACTACACCAGTCTTTCTGTATGTTTGTGGATTTGATAAAAAGAATCAGTACATACAAGTCATTCTCTATGGAATGGGAAATCATTGTTCACAGTGAATGTCTGCGATTTCTGTATGTTTGACTCGATCATTCATTTGGAAATTGAACTCCGATGATTGTGCTGTGTGTTTTGTGCTTACAAAAATGAAGCAAAGACCACATTCTTCTTATTGTAAGAATGCAATAGAGGGTGTGTCTGAGAACCGTTACTGTATTTTTATTCCCTAACCCTACTTTAAATAGCTATTTTCAATTTCATTACATCTGTTTCTCGTTGACAGACATTTTCGTCAGAAGGAACGTCTGAGAATCAAAGACAAAGACCTTTGTAATCCCACCTGTGCCATTTAGAGATTCATTAGAGATTTCAGCAATGTCTTAAAAGCAATAATGAACAACCTAGCAATAAGCGTTTTTTGACAGCGTCCAAAAAACCATCAATCTGACAGTCTGAGCAACCAGGATCTAATCGCATAAACCATCAGAGGAGCTCAATGTGTCTTAAGGGGCACTGAAATATGGCTCTTAATAAAATGTGTCCTGTTTATAGGCTTTTAAAGTTGATTCCCATGCATGGCACGTCAGTCAAACCAGATGTTGCAGAGCGTACACACAAGATCTTCCCCCATCATTCCCCCGGGCCCCTGCCCTTCTCTAGATCACACAATATCAGAATCAAATGCCATTTAAAGACCCTGGCAGTGTTTTCTCAGGCCAGCAGGAGGAAAACGGCACGTAGCCCTCAAATAAAAACACCGTAACCGGGCAGAGAGTGATTCGACCCATATAAACGGCTTTATGAATAGACTGTAAGGAGTAATTGAATTCACTTAGTTCTATTTTGGTCAGGGACCTCCATTTGTGGTCGTCTTTTTCTTTCTTTTTTTCCTCTGTAACAGATGTTCCCCTCTGAGCTGGACTCAATTCAGTAAATTCCCACAATGCTCTTGGGGAAGGGGCTTTAAAGAGCTCGACCATCCAACCCTGAGCACTCTTATGAAAGGCAATTCATGTTCTCAGTAAGTACAATAACATGCTGTGCTTTTTCAATGCCGCTATCCACTAAAGAACTCATTTACTATAGACTTCAGAGAGAAATAAAAACTTTATAGATATATAAATGAAGAATAATTGTATTATTCTTACAATTAATTGTTATTGTGTGTGATTTGAGTTATATTAATGCTTGCACATAAAATAAGATAGTGTATTGTGTATATATAAATATACACACTTGTATATATTAAAGTCAAATTTAAAGAAAATAAATTAGTTTTTTAGTTTAAATATTAAATAAATTATGTAGTAATTTATAATTATAATTATTATAATTATATGCGTGTCTTAGTGTGTGTGTGTGTGTGTGTGTGTATATATATATATATATATATAATAAACACAGTACACACATTAACAAAACTTATTTTGGATGTAATTAGTCAATTGACAGAACTAATATAGATATATTTTTATTCTATATATAATAAACTAAAATTATACCTATGGTATATTTAAATTTTTTTTTAAACTTTTTCCAGCATCAATAATTAAATTCTATCCCCAATGAAAGAAAAATGCTGCAGGAACCAGTCAATCTCAGCCAAACAAAATGTACGGCAACATTTTATATGGAGAGTTTTTGACCAATCAGATTTCACAGTGGGCGGGGCCACCCAGCACAACCACATAACAAAATAACAAGCAAAAATGTCCTGTAGCTTGTCAGATGTCACGATCGGTTAAACTATGCATAAAGACGTGATTTATCGCTTGAAGCTTTTTGGAGTCGTGTCTGGTTTAAAGCTCACACATGAAATCCCGGTGTCATCTTCTTCTCGTTTATCTGTCTCGCAGCAGTTTCAAAGTCTCCGCTTGGAGGCTGAACCTTTCAGAGACTACTGTGATTGCTAATGAGAGGGTTCAGCACAAACGACAGGCTTAATTAGATGGGTATTCACTCAGACTAACAGGGCTACAGCATCTTGCTGACACACTTGTGCACTGTAAGAGAATAGTGTGTGTCTGTCTGCGCTCCTCCTCAGACACACACCCACGGACGAGTCGCTGGAGTTCAAAGCTACTTCAGAGATGTTCAAGAGTCGTGTTTGAGACACTAAAGACCTGTCAAACTACGTTTAAACTGATAGGTCACCCAAAAATAAAATCTGCCATCATTTACTGGTTTCAGATTTGTAAGTGGGGGCAGAAATCATGGTATTCTGAAAAAATGATGCTCCTTCTCAGTACTTTGGTCTTGTTTTCCAGTACAAACATCTAAACATTATTATATCAAGCAAAATTACTTGAAATATTAAGTCTTATTTATGCCTGAAACAAGAAAAAACATCTGGCAGTGTGGTAAGATGAGGTGTTTTTTCCTGAATTATTTTATTTGACTTATTGGCTTCCAAAATGAACGTTGTGTTTTTTTTGCATAATATATGCTTGTGTACTGTGTATATTTATTATGTATATATAAATACACACACATATATGTATATATTTAAGTAGAATTTTACATTTATGTATTTCCTATATTTATATTATATCTATATTAAATACCTGCAAACAAGCTGTATGTGTATGTCTGTATATACACAGGACACACACATATGTAAACAAAAACATATTTTGTATGCGATTAATTATTTGACAGCACTAGTTTTTAAGCATAAACATGCTTAATTTTTTTTCTCCCCAGAAAAACGTGTCTTTGCTTTTCAAGTAAACATATGCCACATTGATTAAAGAATGCGTTGATATTTGGAAAATGACAAAAAAAACCATAAAAGCATTTTTTTCATTATGTCTCCACTGAAGGCAAAAATACTTGAAGCTTTTTCAACTAAAGAAGCACTTTATTATATATGTTTTAAGAGTCTGTAGTGAAGTTTTGTTTACTTTTCTAATGTTTTTGACCTGCATATGTCAGAAGCAAGGACAGCAGTCTAGCAACAGAAAAATGATTCTTGATTGTGACCTAGTTCTGCTAGCAAACGGTTCTGGTGTTTGTGTAGAAAAAGGTATTTTTAAAGCGTTGGATCTGCAGCTCGGGATGATGATGATGATGATGATGCATCTGGTTCATGGCCAATTATGTGTAACCACACAGCATCCCCTGAGAGGATATACACCCGTCAGTGTGTGTGTGTGTTGAGGACGTGGGGTTCAGTTTACAAGGATTGTGAAGTTTGAGGATTATGAAAGAGTGTGTGCTTACAATATTTCAGGTTTAGTACAATTTTACCTCAATCCACTATAATATTTTTTTAACGTGTCCCTCATTTTCCAAGGAAAACCTTTTTTTTAATGCACTGCTTAATTTTGATATATTTCATTATTTCACGTATCTTCTTCAAGACTAGTGGAATGAAAATACCCGAAATACTCATTGAGTGATTTTTTTGATTAAACTTTATCTATGTGCATCTGTAAATTTTAATTGCATAAAAAAAAATTCTCAGGCACTGTGCCAGAAACCTCCACTTTAGTAGCATTTACATCACACTTTACAGTTTTTTTTACTGTAAAAATTTTTTTTTACTGTAATTTTTGACAGTATTTATAAAAAATTATGCCTACAAAATTAAACCATCATTTTTATTCTGGCTTTATCAAATGTTCAAATTTCTAGACATTTATGCAAATTAGTGCATATTTAATTAGATAATGCATAATTTGCATTGTTAAAAAAATATTTCCTCTTTAATCAACTGGGTAAGTACTGTATATGTTAGTCAATGTATTTATTTAGTTTAATTAATAGTTTAATACTATTAATAGTTTAGTTTAATACTTTTCACCTGTGGTACCTTCCAAGCAGAAGTGCAAGTATTATTAATATAAGCAAATTATTTTTAATACTTAATTTTGGAAAATGTTAAAGATAATTTAAATCCTAATTACTTACAGTTTTTTGGGATTCTATACTAAATGGCATTCTATTGTCATGAACATTGGGTTAATAAGCAAATATGGATCACTCACCAGGCTGTTGTGGTGTTGTGTGCGGTCTGTGTGTCTCCCGTCAGGCTGTGTCTGATCTGACTGCAGCTGTGTTCATGAGGTTCTGAGGGAGCTGCGGGGTGAGCAGGTTGAGCGGGTCGTCCGTCTCTCTCCTCCTGTCCATCGCTGTGCCACTGGCCACGGGCCTGTTTCAGCCAGCGGCCGCCCAACCCGCACTTCTCCAGGTAAACCCGGCACACCTCATAGTTCATGGCCGAGTAGTACAGAAAATCGAGTGCCAGCAGCACCATGACAAAGAATCCGTAGATCCACACACCGATTAATGCAGAGTAATTGCTGCGACAGAGAAAACAGGAACGCACTTAACATTTTATGTGGCCATAAACAAACGTTTTTTTTTTATGACATACAGTGTCTAAAAACCTTGCCAAGTGGTTTGAAACTCTTTAGCAGTATTAGTGCTCTTATAAAAGCTGAGATAGTTCAATAAATTCAAACTTCATTAGCGTTATATGAGGCATTTAGTGTTAATAAACCATTTTACAGTTCCTTCTGAGTGTAAATCCCTGCCCAGACTGGAAGAAAACAGCAGTAAAAGCAAAACTCTCACTTTTTGATGAAGTACAGGCCTTGTGCTGTCAGACAAGGCCACAACTGACAGGGACGATATTGAGGTCTGATAATGTGTGGTGTTATTAGAGCACAGAGCAAAGGGGAGCAGATGCCATATCAGATCTCTTTGATGAACTGGATTCGGCTAGTACATGAAGCTGAATTACTGGCTAGTTTTAAACTAATTGCAATTTATGCATGCAATAAAAGGACTCTCACTTTTTATGCCATGTGACAAAAATCTAAACAGTCTGCTAGAGAAAAGTCAACTTTGATTAAGTGAAAACTGTATCAGATGTTTATCTAGAAAAATATAGTTATTTTTTCATTGCTACAACAGCAGAAATATCTGGTGACATACTACTGCCAAAAGAGATTTATGAGGACAAAAAGGCAAAGTGGGTCACAAAGTTTTTGTAAAGTGACTGGATTAGTCTCATATGATGCAAAATGTTTGGCAAAAAAGAGAATAGTATTTAACAAAGATATTAAAGTGGTTAAATTTATATCATAATAAATATTACATTACATTTAATTAAGCTCTTGAGATTTATTGATTTGCAAATTTTATGCATTACAGTTTTAATATAGTAATAAATTATTAATAACAACAACAATAATACAAATGGTGACATACTACTTTCAAAATGAGTTTGAGGACAATAAGCAAAAAAAAATTAATAAGTGACTGGCTTTGTTTCGTCGTATGATGCTAAATGTTTGCCACAAAAAATAACAGTATTAAAAAAAAAATAATAATAATAAAAAATAAATAAATAAATAAATAATATATATATATATATATATGCATATAACGTATTACAATTGTAAACGTAATATTATATTAATTATTACATTACATTTAATTAGGCTATGCGTTATATATTTGAATATTTAATGTATAATAATAATGATAGTAATAATCAATAATACTTGAGACATACTACTGTCATACTACATCATAGGTTACTGACTTGTTTCATATGGTGCAAACCACTATACTACTACTAGAAAGATTTATTACCACTATACTACTACTAGAACTAATGTCTATATAACAAATACATTTTATTTAAACGTTTAACTTTTTCTGTGTTTTTTATCTAACATTTCTGATGATAATACGCAAGCTAAAATATATCAAACATAACCTAAATAAATCAAATATGAAATTCTAAAATCTCCCGTATATTTATTCCAGCTTTTAATATTGACACGCATCATACACTAACAGCCGCTGACAGACCATAACATCATATCATTCTAACCTGGACTCACAACAGACTGATGCACAATAACTCAAATCTGCACTAGAGATGCCTTTATATGCCGAAGCATCCCAAGATCCCGTCCTCTTGACTGCTTCTGAGGGTGGTTTAACCTCAGGCCATCAGTAAATATCACTGGCTGCATCCTGCTGACCACAGATGAGAATGAAATGGCTTCCCACCAGGACTGCCGCCCTTTCAGGAACTTCCTCCTGCCTGGGAGCGCAGCAGCACACCACAGACATCATTAGCTGTCAGCAGTGTGATCTCAGAGCAGTTAGTATTTTCAGCTAATATTTGATGAGAAGGGAAGCATTTCATAGCGTCAGAAAGTAAACAGAACAGGTGTGACCGCTGGGCATAAAACACTGATTTGGTTTTTATGATTTGTCAAAAATCTTTCACCTGTGAAATAATTTTTCCGTTGATATAAAATGTGAACCAGTGTAATCGCAGAGCTCTGGAATACTTGATTTTGACTGGTTATTAGCATTATTCTAATGTCAGTTATGTATAATGATGTCCAATACACAGCTCCTCTATTTTTAATCTCTTTGTCACTTCATAATTTAAGCTCAAATTAATATTTATTATGTTAAACAGTATTTCTGAAATATCTGGTGCTCTGGAACCATGAAAATGAATGCATGTTTTGTCAAGATATAGATTTTATTTACATTTAATACTTTAAAATATTACTCGGCCATTAATATTTAAATATTAATTTATAATATGATTAATCAAAGTGTATTATGAATTTTGTGTTGAATATGCTAATCTTAGGTCAATGACAATTTAGATTTGACCTTAAATTATTTAATTTAATATTCGAATTAAAATAAACAAACAAAAATGGGATTGTATTATAAATATAATATTTATCAGTTTATAAATATATAGTATATCAATATTAAAATGACTAATATAATGTTATAGTTTTTAAATATTAACTTAAGCTATTGTAATGTATTGAATTGTATGAGTTATTGGTTGTTTTACATTTAAATAATAATAATAATAATTATTATTATTATAAACTGATTACACAATACAGATTTGAGGAACAAAAACAAAAATGTTTCACATGGCTTTGTTCAAATTTTTATCTTTTATCATGGTGCAACATTATTAAAAGATAAAAATAAAAGAGTACTAAACTTAAAAAACAAGCTGATATCTACAGTATATGTACATGATGTATAGAAACTAATAACTAGAAATATGATCTTTTTGTACATTGTGCTCTACACGTATATCATGTAATAGCAATGCTATAGCAAACCAGAACTGTGTTGGCCTTCGTAGTGCTGTTGACAATTTTCAAATGAAGTTCTTGGTATGTTGAAGCCAAAGTACTATGCTGAGATCACATGACCAGCTGTATACTATACCACTGTCACTGGGAACCAAATTTCTACTGTATGTGTGAAATGAGTGTTAATATAATCTATGGCTGAAACGATTTTTGCATTAAAAATGTAATACATATCATCAATAAATAAAATGTTGATTTAAAAAAAACAATTAGTTGTTCATTTTAAAAGACATGTCTTATTTCCTCTAGCATATTTAATATTGCTCTTTAATTAAGCAAAAATGCTTTATGCGATTAATCAATGACATTTTCAGTAGAATACTCGATTACTAAAATATTCGATAGCTACAGCCCTAATATAATCTCTAGGATCAGTGTCAAAGGCAGGAGACTCACTTGTGAGGGTAGCCGTCTGGAGACGTGGTCAGGTTGACCTGCATGACTGTTTGAAACTCGGTCTCGTTGCAGCAGTACTTGAAGGCAGTGTTGTTGTGATGACAGCAGAACATGTACGTCTTGTTGTCCGAGAGACGAGGACAGTGAAATCCATAGTGGTAGTGCCCCTTGTGGTCGGTGTAAGGCTCACAGACCCGAAAGTGAGCAGAAAAAGCTGTGCAGAAAGAGGGTAACAGACAGGAAAGCGTGATATTCAGGGTTGCCAGGTTTTCACAATAAACCCCACCTGGTTTCTACTCAAAACAAGCCCAATCACGTTTCAAGGTTGATCCTCCTGGTAAACACAGTGTTCTGGGGGGTAAAATACACTTTTTGTGGTATGGTTTTCCTGGTAAAATTCACATTTTAGGGGCTTAACTTTACGTTATTGGTGTCGCTTCAACCTACGTGAAAAACAACCCATGGCAATAGTGTTAAAGTTCCCTCATTATGCATTTTTAAGGCTCCTAATATTGTCTTGGGAGTCT
The DNA here is from genome assembly GCA_032359435.1 of Enteromius unitaeniatus. NCBI lineage: Eukaryota > Metazoa > Chordata > Actinopteri > Cypriniformes > Cyprinidae > Enteromius > Enteromius unitaeniatus. The sequence goes on from JAUMHI010000074.1 coordinate 2,854,739, forward strand.
CCATTAAGGCACCATCTTAATATGTTTTGTTGCATGCAGTTCAGCTAGTAGCTTACTTTCAAACGTTCAAAGTCTTTAATAATAAGAGATGCATTTAGTGAATTTCAGTAATAATTCACCCTGATTTAATGACGCTCACCACATTTAGTGGACTTCTTAGAAACGGGATGGTATTCTGAAGCATAAAAACATGCTCTGAATAATTTTCTCACTGATTCGAGCGCAGAACAAAAGTAATGCTACAAGGCTTGTTTTTAGTATACAACAGTCGTAGTTCTGCTTCATTATTCATCTCTGAATTCACAACATAGAGTGACAGCGAGGTCTGAGCGACTAACCTGTGTTGACACGATTCACCCTGAACAACTCAAACAGAACCAGCAGACGTCAAAGAAAGACTGCAGCACCACATATACTTGTTTTGAATCTCAATCTCTGAGAGTGCAGAAATACTTGCATGAAAATACACTTTAGCCTGACTCAACCTGATTTGTTAAATTAGACAACAGGAGAAAAGTAACTAGAACTAGAGCTTTAAAACTAATTTACACGGGATGCAACTTCTGTTTTTTTTGAGGTGGTTTAATTAAATCTTGAACTAAAGGAAGTCAACACAAAGAGCTGGGAGTCTTAAGAAGCATAATTACCAAACAGTTTGTATGTAGGACCATAATGAACATTTCCAAACAATGTTTTAGTAATCAAAGTTTGATTGCAAGTCATAAGAGCTCATATTTTAGCCTGACGCCAAATAAATGTTTGCAAACAGGAGTCGTGTTTGCTTGAGGAGGTAACAAAGCAAATATGTTTAATACAAGCAATTAACATTATATTTCTCTTTCACCTTAAGTTAACTAGTTCTAGTGAATGTGATGTTTTAGTGACATCACATATATATGTGTATATATATATATATATATATTAGTGTTATAAAATGATTAATCCGATTAATAACATCCAAAATTAATATTTTTGTTTGCATATTATACATGTGTGTTCTGTGTGAATATACAAATACACACACATGCAGTATATATTTTTTAAAATATTTAAATATATTATAAATATATATTACTACTATAAATGTATATATTTCAGAAAAATATGACACATTTATATATGTATGTGTGTATTTATATAATAAATAGACAGCATATATATATATATATATATGTAAACAACTTATTTTGGATGCAATCAATTGTGATTAATTGTTTGACAGCGCTAATATATATGTGTGTATATATATATATAAGTCAAAGACAAAGGAGAATTTTAAAGCATCAAACCAATTAAAATTTCTTTATTTAGATTTTTCTTCTTCTCTTTTTTTATTGTTTTTTTAAATAATATTCTTTACTTAAAATGTATGGTTTATTTTACTTTTTGAACAAAAAAATAATGACTATAATGCATTTTTGCCATGGTTTACAGAAATGAAGTCATTCAGAGTAACAATAGTTCATATAACAAAATATAAATCTGGCATATTTAGAACCAGAATCATTAGATGACATTAAAAGACTTTACAGATTATGTGGTGTCTAGTCTTTGATCCATGTATATTAGCGTGTATTCTTGGTTTTGAAATGTAAAGAAATCTATGTATTTTGTATTATTCACCATTCCTCATATCTAAAGACTCGTGACATGATGGTTGTTTGTTTCGTGATGATTTTCTCCTTGCTGTCCAAGGCTTTAAACTCTGCTGCAGAGTGAATGACTCACGCTTGTCTTTAATAATTAAAGAGGTTTTTCCAATTTGATCCAGTTTTATGACCTGTAATCTCACACAATCTCACACCCGATCAATGTTATGGAGGCTTCAGTCACCCAACGAAGACAGAACTTACAGTGAGACACCATCTCAAGCTCAGTGAGACACGTATGGATCCTGCTTTACAACCTTTATGACTTAATAATATAATAAAATGTTAATATTTAAAAAAAATTGGCCAGTTTGCACCTAATAATTATGTCTTGTGTAAATGTAATAAATAATAATTTTTTTATTAAAATGAAACACAAATGAAAATGTGAATATTTACTTTGATTCAATCAAAAACAATTCTTCATTTTTTTGTAACTCTATAGCATCTATAGTAAAAATCATATTTTAACATTTTTTAAAATTAAATGACTAAAATTTATTATCACATAATAATACAAAAAAATTAATTAATCCAGAAATAATGAAATATTATATTTGTGCATATTTACAGCATGATCAATAAATTGCTTCATTTCTAATTCTTCACAGGCCCAAAAATACCTATAGTTGAAGATAAATCCATGTGCTTTTGAACTGCCAGTTTTTGATATTTCTAAGGGTTTCTGTGTTTGCTTCTGTCAGCAGAATTCAGACAGCAGGTATATAATGAACCACTGTTGTGTATGTTAAGTCCAACCAAACCGTCTGCCCACATCGTCTTACCTGTAGTAGACAAAACGAGGAAGATGATGGTCAGGATGTTGAAGCAGTGAATGTTGGTGACACTCATCATCTTGTCCTCCCTCAGGGGAGGATGGAGACATGAAGCCTGACAGCTTCAGCTGCTTCCAGATGTCATCTTTATCTCCAGCTTCTGTCCATGACTGCGACAGTTTGCCAGCACACCTGTAGCAGAAGAGGGCAGGTGTTATGATCGCGCCAAGACATCTGTACGGTAAGATCTGTCACTGCTTGCGTCTTTCTTCAGTCCAAATCTACTTCATTTCCAACTGCCAGAATTCAACGCCAGAATGCCATAAAAATCTAGTGTAAAAACAAATTGTTAGTAAATTTTACATGTTTCATGTTGAACTAAACCCTTGGGCATCAATAAACAAAGGTAACCACATAGGTCCGTAGTAGACAAAATGGATAAAAATGTGACTTAAGTTTGGTCTCATTTTAGGAAGACTCGTGGCAGATTATTGTTGTTAAAATGTTTAAAAAGTAAAAAAAAAAGTTTAAGGTGTAAGTGTATAAAAATAATTTATGAACAGTATTTTATATAAAATATATATTTTATGAAACATGTTGAATTTTGAAACCTTATACATAGAAAATGAAAACCATAAATCTAAAGAGGTTGTGTTCACAAAAAATGAACTTTCAGTAGAATTCTGTTTAGGCACAGTACCAAATTGTCCTCATTAGATGGTGCTTGATTTGTGATTTACAGTAGAGTTAAATATTGCAAGCACAAACACAGACACACATACCAAGACAATCATAGCGGCATTATTTTTTCAGCTGACTTTATAATATGCACAAGCAGAAAACAGGAATAAAGCGAGTGTTTG
>JAUMHI010000074.1:2892958-2912031 GCA_032359435.1 Enteromius unitaeniatus
GAATGAGGATGTATCATATCGATCACAAGTGCAATATGGAGTACCTCAAGGCTCAGTACTAGGGCCGTTACTTTTTATGCTTTACATGTTACCCTTGGGAGATATTATCAGGAGACATAGTGTTAGCTTTCACTGTTATGCTGAGCTCTATATTTCTTCTAAACCAGGTGAAACACACCAAATGGAGAAACTAATGTAATAGCTGATAATGCATAGCTGATATAAAAAATTGATGACAAGTAACTTCTTACTGTTAAATTCCAACAAAACAGATGTGTTAATTATCGAACCTAAAAACGACACATGTAATTGTATTTCATCTGCATGCTCTGAAGCTTGTAATTTATTGTATACACAAATTATTATATACAGTACCTTCTTCTACTAAGGCAAATGTAGTTTTTTGGTGATATTTAGCAGAAGTTAATCAGGAAATTACTTTTCTTTTTCAAATCACTGGATGGAGACAGTGATTTGTTATCAAATGGTTAATGCGATATTTCAATTTTTACATGGCATGGTGTAAGATTTGATGATTTCATTTGAAAAAATTGCAAAACAGTTGCATTTATCCCTAATCAAACAAGCCTAAATTCCCAAAATTGGGTCAGGTTGCAATAGAGGTTGCATGTTTAGTTTGTTTTCCTGAAAAAAAAGATCTGAGTTTAACATTACTTGAAGAAACAAAGAAAAAAAGACTTTGTTGGAGTTCTGGGGTCACATGGAAAAAAAGACCCATTCTTCACAGCATAAAGATATATAAAGCACTACTCACACAGAAGTCACTAAGCTGTTTTATATTGGTCAGTGTGACAAATTTGTGTGACCAACCTTTTTGCAATTATACAAATTCCTAATAAAATTATTGGATTTTCACAGCAAAATTTATCAGAAGAGTGGTAAATGTGCACCATTTAATTTAGCAACTTTTTACCACTTGATGTTAAACCTCTTGAAGTAATATCATCCACAGGCTTTATTTTACTCAGAAATCAAAAGCTATTCTATTCTAAACCCATTTGAAGTTTTTGGCGAATTAACCTTCTAGGTGTAACTAAAAATTGACGTCATGACTGAATATCTCCATTACAGGGACACTTTGCCTGGAGCAACCTGGAGATAAGTGCTTTGCTCAAGGGCACAGTGGAGATGTTTCATGGCTCACCTCTCGCAGGGATCAAACAGAAACTTTGAGGTAACCATCACCAAGCCTGAACCTTTATACCACATTCTCTGAAGCCTTTCACCGGGTTTTGTTTCCTTGGTTGTTTTTATTTTAAGAAACTATGCTGGTTTACTCTTGGAGGCAAAAGAGAGGTAAATATTCAGCAGGGGAACAATCTATCACCTATCGCTGTTGTACCCTTAAGCGGGCAACCTGGGTCGAAGTGCCAAATGACTATTTAATGCATTTTAAAATTACTTTTAAGTTCTTCTGCTTGACCAAAGTTCCAAAGCAACATCCTTAGAAAACTTTTGAGAGTCAAAATCTCCACTCAGGGAAGAAAAGCTAGTCCTGACCCGCACGTTTCATGAGTCATTCTGCCTTGATCAGTTATTCCTGGCATCAAGTAGGCAGTGTAACAGGTGTACAGACACCGTGCTGACGTGTTCTGGCACCCATATAGCACTGACCAAAGGGACGTCTTGTAAAGCTGTCAGAGTTCGAGGACGCAAAATCTATCTTTGTGCCACCGTGCAATAGAGACTAAGGCATCAATTAATCCTGAAATAACCCAAATGGTGAGGCTCAAGCTGAGCGGCTGACATTTAAGAGACAACACCTTTTTTCTTATTTTTAATATACAGGTGTCACCACAGCATCAGCAAAGGAGGAAAAACCTTTAGATTATTTGAGACAGAATAGAAGATTTTAAGGAATAGATCTTCCAAAAATGAACATATTTGGTATTTTTGCTCACTGTCATGTTTTTTTAAAACCATATAACTGACTTTCCTTTGTGAAACTTAAGTTGCTAGGCAGGCCCAAGCTACTCTTTTCCATACAATGCAAGCACATTCTTCCAAATAAGTAAGGGATAATGTAGAGGCAGCCGGTAGTTATCGCAGAAATAAGCAACGACAGTGTGATCAGGACCCGACGCAAAGCGGAGGACATGAATTTGAAACATTTTATTGGCATATTTGTTTTAAATTAACAATTTCATCCTTCCGCAAAATGCACTTGCAGCTTTTCGCTTCGGAGCCTCGCTAAGTGTATGCAGCAGAGTCTGCTGAAAGACGTAAAAATCTGGAGAAAAAGAGTTCGTGCAAGTTCACGCTTTCTCGTCACCATCAGCGAGACTGGGTGGCTGATTGGTGAACCTCGCAGGCTAGTAGCTTTTTTAAGGGCTGAGAGACAAGCCAGCTTTTTGCTTACCAGTGAGAATTCGACCATTGAGTGCACGAGAGGTCCTCCCTGGGCAAACTGGGGGGTTAAAGAGCATAGGAGCTGCCCAGAGCATCCTTCATCGTGCCCAAAAAGAGCAGTGGGCTGAGACCCATCCTGGACCTTCGAGCTCTGAACCAGTCCCTTCTCAGGCTGCCGTTAAAGATGCTCACGCCGAAGCGCATACTAACGTATTGGAACAGCATGTGGGTGAGTAAGAGATGGCAAATGTTACATTTTTTTATTCATTTCCTTTAAAAGGATCAAATCAGGCTTTGATTCCAGAGTTTACTAAGTTCACAGTCAAATCAAACAACACATGATTGATAACATCTGAGGAGGAATTGAGTTCTGCCGCTGTTCTCATTCAGCTGATTTTTATCTTGAAAATGTTAGAATGATTCTGTTTAACTTTGAGGAAATCATCCATTATTCACTCACTTGGCTCCGATTCATCCTTTTATCATGCCGCCTGTGTATTTTTTTTTAGTTTCTGTTTTTCTCAGCTTCTGTCATTCTCTTAGTATCATCCGTTGTTAAATCAGTTGTTCTCAAGGTTTTTAATTTTATGAGATGGAAGAAAACAAGTTCTTCAAAATCAAAAGCAAGAAATCAGACCTTCGGTGGAAGCAAAGCCAACTGCACGTCATGATAGCAGATCAGCTTTGGATTAAGCAGGTAAACAGACCGACAGCCTGTCTCTTTCTCTGTGTTTCATTTCGAACTGAACCACTTGTGGAAGAGCAGGAAAGTGAGAAAGCGCGATCGTACAGCATTTCTCCACTCTGGCATAAATCCTGATTAATTATTATGCTCAAATTACCAGGGATCCAAAAGGGAAGAGAGAGAGAGACAGAAAGAAGGTTCAAAGCACAGTGGAAATCTGAACCAGCTGTGCGAGCTTCATAATTCACGTCGTAAAAAACACACTTTTTCGTATTTTCGTTCTTAATAACTATGTTCGGTGCCAATTAGTAATTTGCAAATGCACACGCACACGTAGATATTATCAGCAAACAAACATTCAAGGAGGTTTAGGAAGACAGAAACATTAAACAGACCATCTTAAACAGCCATCAAAACTCAAACTAAATTAGCAGAAATACCTAAAATTGAATAGGAGTGAATTCGTGGGAATGTAGTCATGACTAAATGTCACGAAAAAGCATCCAAGTCCAATTTAATCACAAAATGATTAACAATTTTAATTTTAAGAAGTTGGTTTGGTTTAATTTTTTTTTTTTTATATAAAAAATGTAAAGATTTATCCATTGCTGCCATAATTCTTATATTTGAACTACTATTAAATATATATTTTCAGTCCATATAAAAATGCTAAATTAATTTGCATTTTTACATAAAATTGAATTTATAGTTATTTAATTCTATACTTCCAATTGTCTGTTAATTGTATAACTTTATATTTTACTGTAATTATATTTATATATAAATACTGTACACACATGTGTACTATTTACATTTAATATAATCTGTACAATGCCGTTTATTACAACAAATTATTTGTAGTATATATACTTTTTATTTAAATTTGTCAATTTTACTGTAACTGTTAAATTTGTAGTCTTTAAACACAGACTTTACTTTTTTTGTACCATATAGTTTTGGTATTAAATTTAAATGTGATCTGAACAGGTCCTTGTAGATGTCCAGGAAGGGCATTTCAAAAGAAATTACGCCCCTTCATTTTTGCTAAATCAAAACAAACATATGATGGTTTGCACTAAAGATATTTGGACTTTCCAGCCTGACACTCGGTGATAAAACGCATCCCCTCCTCCACGATAAGTCCTGACTGTTTCCATAGCAACCTTGCTGCTATCAGCTGGCAGATACCCAGAGTAAAGAGCAGCCGTAAGTTTGGGGGAAGACTTCTTCACTTGCAAACTACCTGCTTCCAGTTCTTGCGAACAAAGAGCTGAATGCTTTGAAGATGAACGGGAAAAACAGCTTGTGGCGGCTTGAGACTACACTTGATCAGGAGACTAATATCAGCCCGATGGGCCACAGTGACTGTTGTTTCCAATAAAGATGGATGCATGTCCATCTGGCCCGGTCAGTGCCCAAATCAGACATAAGGGGAGAGAGAGAGAGTGAGTTTCAGCTGGTATAATGACTGTTAAAGTGTTAGCATCAGCCAAACTCCCACTCGGAGCGCACCGAGGCGTTGTGGATCTGGCAAGCGGTGGCATTAGTCATTTTACAGTCACAATGCTGCTCTTTGAAGTGCATTTATCAGAACTGTCTGCTGATGTCCCAGAGGTGGGACATGCTCAGATGTAGGTCAGGTTTCCACGACGAATCTCTGCCCTACATGTTCCCTGAACATACAGCATATGTTATGATCGTTAAGATTCATTATGATCCATTATTATGACAACAATAACTATTGTAAAGGTAAGCATCTAATAATGATTAATACTCAATACATAGCCATGTTTTAATTTAGTTTCGCAATATTAATATTTTCTAAATGAAAAGCTGGTAAGCAAATAAACAATAAGTAAGATGTCTTTTTTTCTTTTCCTTATGCATTAATTCTTAATATCATCATTAATTTTTTTAAATCACTACTAATTTCAATATAAACTTGTTTCCATTATTCATTAATTGTAATTAATATTAATTAATATAACTAATATTAATTATATTAATTAAAATTAATATAATTGTAATACAATAATACAAAAAGTTTTTTTATTTCTTTAATACAAAGGCAGTTCTACACACTTACCACCATGTATAAATATTTTATAATTGAATATAATAATTATACAATGTATATAATATATAATTTGCTTAAAATGTCTTGTTTATTTGACATTGTGACTATTCTAAATAGGGCTGATTTTTTTATTATAACACATTTTTAATAGCAATAATACTAATAAAACTCAAATAAAAATATTTTTCATGTGTATTGTTTTCATTTGTGAAACATATGCAGTACTACACATACCATCATGTATAAATGCTTTAAGTGACATCATTTCTCCCTTGCTTAGCAACACCCCAGAAACCACCCAAAACATCCTAGCAACTGCATAACAACACCTTAGCAACCAGCCAAAGCCACAGCTCTCATAAATCATGAGATTTCCCCGTTCGGATGTTCACCTGCTATCGGAGGGGTTTCCATAGCAACAGGCATGTAGCAGGAGCTGATGGCATTGTTGGAAAACGGCTTTCTTGGAGCGCTGAGGACTTCCTCCCTCTTGTTCTCTCTCTCTCTCTCTTCACAATATCAAAAGAATCCTTAATGGTTTGCTAAGGGTATCGACGGCTTCCCTACATGCGTGCTGTCAGCTCTCAGATGCTCTGATATCTACAACAGATGTCTGCTGCGCTGATAATGACATCAGCTTTGCTATCACACATAATTTGTTTGTTAGACCACATACTGCAAATTCATCCCTTAAATAGTCTTAAACGCCTCTTTAGTCACTCATCTGCAGCATTGAAGTGCAGTACAGTAGCTTTAAAAGTGACATGAAGTTCAGTATATTGCCAATTAAACCACGAATGCTTGTTTTTTTTTTTTTAGGTCTTTTAATTGATTTCAACCACAACGAAATATCATGACTTTATTGATCATTGTCCTTTATAATTAAGCATCTTAATGTAAGCATTTGTTAAAAATGCTTTAGTTTTTGCAGGTGGCTTGTTTGTAACCGCTGTGGGATTTCACAGGAGATTGAAGATAAACTTTCTTTGGAAACGTCTCTGACTATATGACAAAATGCTTTCAAGACGTCCGTCGTGAACCAACAGCAGCGAGAGTATCTGAAACCAGAGACAGATGGGGACTGGTTTTCCTTACAGATTTGCCAAAAACCACAGGAACATCAGGCTTTGTGTTCATCGGGCACAACCATGCATGTCCCATGTAAGATCTCAAGTGTCTTGAATTTATTTATTTTAGGATCAAAAAAGGATAAAAATTGTATAATGTATAATTAAATATATAAATAATGACAGGAGACCACAAAAACATTAGAAGTGTGTGTTCATCTGGCACAACAGTCTATGTCCCCTGACATTTATTTATTATTTATATTATATAATTTATTATTTATTCATTGTTTATTTTTGGTTTTCCAGTAATAATAAAAAAGGGAAATAAGATCAAAGATAAAAGTTATATAATTCATTATTCATAGTGTGTGACAAATGTTTAGATATTATTTCATATTTACACGCATATATATGACTTATATATTTGTATGAAATATGTATGTACATGTATGTGTTCTGTAAATTTATATGTACATAAATATACACAGAACACACACAGACATGATATATAAGCAAACTTTTAATTTGGATTTGATTAACTGCGATAAATCATTTTGACAGAACTAATATATAGGTTTACATAGATATAATTTATATATTATTGAAAAAAATAATAATAGTACACAAGTTACTATGTAACATTTCTATCTAGATAATAAAAATCAAATGTTCTTTAAATTGCAAACAATTGCTGTTCGTACACATTGTGATGTCAATAATTTGTTGACATTTTTGTAAAAAAAGCAAATGCTTGATTAAAACACAAAAAAATGAGTGTTAACAAAACTGTATGTATCTCAAGTCTCTAGTTAGTCTTATTGGTAACACTTTATAGTAAATACTGTAAATTACACACTGTGAATCATTAAGCATTAGTAAGTTACAATTGCATCTATAAATGTCTTGTTCTTGAGCATGTATGTAATATGTATATATGTAATATTTAACCAATTATTAATTAGTTGTCAGTGTTTAATAAGAACATTTAGAAAGTAAATGAAAAGTATCCATCTGTTTTTGTGAGCTCATCTAAAGTGAGGACTATTTATAACTTCGTTGTAAAGCATTTGTAAAGGAGATGTAAAGACACATTTATCTTTCAAACAGAAAAGTTAAACAAACACAACACAGAGGTATTATATCTCAGTTGCTGATATACCGCAGTAGTTCAGTATTGATTACAAATTACCTGAAAAAAAGAAATGCATTATGCATATTAGATAATGCAGTCTGAATAATTTTTGAATAATTTTGTTCTAATTTATCACATAGACTTGAATGGGATTATTGTGTTCCAAATTTATAAAACAACACAATCAAATGCAAAGAGAAAGAAATCTTTTTCTGGAAGAAAAGCATTAAACATTTTATTAGAGCAGGGTTCCAAAACTGTATATATGTGGTTGGTTCATTTAGAAAAGAAAAACAAAACTATAAATTATGAATATTGTGCAAAAATAGTCATTAAAAGTAACTCTAATGCAATTATGTAATATATTCTATAACAACTACTAAATTTCGGAATCTGATTAAATGGTAAAGTATGCTAATTAATATTCAAGCAGCTGTAAAGATGCATGACAATCTAGTTTGCCTGGCCGGTCACTGTGTAAAACAAAGCAATGCACGATGTGCTTGTTTGCGTTGTGTGTCCTCCTCCAGGCAGTTGTGCTGATGGACGAAGAGCGACCTGTTTAACATTCCTCTCAACTGGGGCTCTTCCAGAACCTGCTCTCAGAGGAAACCGATTTAAAGGGCAACCAGTCAGGAATGTGACTCCTCGTAAAAAATGCATAATGATGTTTCGAACTTGATGGCTTGTAGAAAGGGCCGGAGAGAGAGAGGAAAAGCAGAAGATAAAGATGTTTTGGCTGAATAGATGTGATTAAAAATGAAAACTCTAGAGATAAAGTGCATCGTAAAGGTTACGAATGCATGTCACTTCTGTTTGGTACCAAATCTTTGCTAATTTATTTCTCACAAACCACCTCTCTCTGTTTTACAGATAATATGGGCTCTGCAAGACCTCTGATCGCTAAATGCCACGCCGGCTCCTGTCGCTGTGCAGAATGACAGCTTAATAATGGCTTTCTCAGGTGCACATTTTTATTTCACAATAGAGCGGTGGTCCCAGACCCGGTCCTGACCTCCTCAGGTCCTCAATCTTGGCGCCTGACAAAGTAAAGCCATGTAGAGTTTTCAGAGCTAGTCTCAAGTGTTCAGTGCTTCAGTTACTTTTCTTCAATTATAAATATGACCCTCGTCAGAATACATTCTTGTGCAAATCTTACAAATGTGCAGGGTGCGATGCATCCCTGCTTCTGCTGAATTGTTTTTAAATGATAAAATGATTCATGCTAAGTTCTGTTTTGAATCAAATGATTCACAAAACATGCTTTGAAATATCATTCTGCATCAAGTGATTCTCAAAACATTCTTTGAAATCTCTTTCTGAATCAAAATGATTTGCAAAAATGCTTTGAAATCCTGTACTGAATCAAATGATTCATGAAACGCGGTTTGTAATCCCCTTCTGAATAAAATGATTCACGATATGGGATCCAATTGGAGTGCTTCGAATCATTTTGTGACGCAAAGTTCAACTGACTCTGAGTTTCGAAAAGCTCTGTTGATAAGCCTACATTTTCTGTCGTATTTAAAACATTTCATGACACTTAGTTGCCTAAAAAGACAGATTCATCATGTGCGTTGTTAACAGATCACACTAACAGTAGGCTGTGCTATAATTAACTTTATTCTTGAGAGAAATAAAGTTTTCAAAAGTATCCCCCCCTCTGCTTTTGTTCACTAATCTCACCCTTCAAATACGTATCATTAGTTTTAGTCAAAATACCATAATTTTTGCATAAAATGTAAGCCCACTTGAAGCTGGCCCTGAGTTTGTTGTATTAATCACTAATCATTTTACATCATCACTTAATAACAGCACAATTTTGTGTGGTTTGAATGATTCAGCATTCCTCTTTCATTTAGAGAACACGTCCCTTCATCTCAATGCACATACTGTCCACCCTATCTGCCCTAAACAGTATTAAAAATGACTAATATCACAGAATTTAGGGTGTATAGTGTGTTATTCAGCCATTCATGGCATGCTCATTTATTTTGAGGTGTTTACGGTCTTGCAGTAAACCATTAATCTAATTGGTTTCAATTAATTGACTGTTTGGCTGAAATGATCGGTGGGGAAAAAACACCCTTTTAAGCCTCACAGAAAATAGCCTGCATAGTTATGGAGACATTTATATTTATTCATGACTTTTTTGCAGCCTTTTAGTGATATTTATTAAATTTTTTGTGCATTTTCTCAAATATATGAATAAACACACATGCATGTTTATACTTAAGAAAAATATCTTAGGTTTATACATTAATATATATTTATATATAATATAAAATATAATGTAAATATATAAATGAATATATATTTTTATATATTTAGTTTTTTATATGATATAATTTAGTTACTTATTTAATAATTTTACATATTTATGAATTCATTTGCGTATTACTTTTTATTTGTTTATTTTTTACGAGCATCTGTTTTCACATTTTATATGCTTTTATGTCATTATTTGAATAATTTATAGCAGAAACATGTCCTTGACAGGTAGTTATCAACAAAAACTAACAATTAATATTACTTTATTTAATTACTTTAGTGATGTAATTTACAAACCCTATTTGTTCATATTATTTTAAGGACTTGAGCTAACCATCAAAGAACAGATGCATTTTGACTTCATAATGTTAGCGAAGAATAAAAAACATCCATAAAACCAATGCTGTGCTACCAGTCATGCAAAAAATATACTTCAGCATGATCCTCTTCGCCTTCCTCCATCAGATAAAAAGATCTGATGGCCTGAGGTTAAAATTATAGCATTGTTAATGTGAAAACAAGCACATTCCTTTAATATTGCATGGGTAATTTATTGAAATAAGTGAGCAGAGTCTCGTCTCCAGAACTCTGACGGCTAATAGGAGATTATGTGCCATCTCTGACATTCGTGCACCCTTTTCAATAGAGCAGCACTCATTATGGGAGAAATTACACTCGTTTTAGCACCTAATCGTGTGGCAGAGGAATTAGCAACGATAGCAAAGAAAGCACATTTCACGCTTTGGCTTTTATACAAGCAGAATTACCGCGAGGGCCATCAGAACCTCTGTCTTCAGCACTAATGTTGTGTAATTGCCATTAAGATTTAGACAACAGGAAAGTCACCGGTAGAAGTTTGCAAGGTTAGAGTACAGTAGAATCACCATCTGAAATAGCTGTGGTTGTAAGATGACGCTGGTAACCCCTCGTTCGGGGAATAAATGGAGTCGTTTGAGTACCCTTTTGAAAAGTGAATGAAAAGGACATGAGCTATTACGGCACGGTTTGAAAGAAAAGCCCAAGTTTTTAGAAGCTCTGACATTTGCTTGGAAATTGAAAGGCATTTTGCAGGCTGAGAGTGACCTTTGCGCAAGATGTGAATTATCTCCCACACATCTATTCATGTGATGGCTTGCGTGTTATGAATAGGCTCATAGCTCCAGGGTCGGCCTCTGCTTTTGCTGGTTAAAGGTGGAACCTGACCTTGGCACACATGAGTGCTGGTTCTGCGCATGACGGGACAGAGGCATTGCTTTGGCAAGATTGTGTCTGATGTTTGATGTGTAGTTTGAGTGTGTATGGACTCATATGGGTTTTAAGCATCCTAAACAGAAGCCTACTCTGCCTGAACAAAAAAACTAGCCAAAGACTGGATAAAAATATAGTACCAGCTCTAAGTCTACTCTAATGCCTCACACACACAGTCCTGATGTGAGAGCCGGAGCAAGTGTCAGGATCCCCATCAGCGCCTGAGGGCTGGGAAACTCTTCCTTTTTCTGTTAATTAGCTCACTGGAATAAATTTATAGCCTTTTTTCACAAGGACATGTCATACGCTAAAAACAGCAGGAGGCCTTGGGAACCTTTTTAATAAAGCTCCCGTAAATTTACACAGGAGTTTCCTTTTTTATAAATGGGTACTTACTAAAATTCAAGACAAACAGAGAATTATTTTCTATTGCTTTGCTCCCATTACTTTTTTTTTTAAATGGTAAGAGTATTCTGCCTCCCAGGAGGTGGAGGTTTCTATTTACTGTAAGGGTCAGATGTTCCTGGAGGTACGCCTGGCTGCAGAGGATCGTTTCCTTCTAGAACTAAATTGAGCTCATCGATCGGATGGCTAGACTTAATTAGGTTTGATTTTCTTCAGGTTACTTCCTGTTCTGATAGTCATCAGTCATCGTTAACGAGAGCGACTCGTTGTTAAGATGGTGGTTTTATCGGCGTGGTGATGGATTTCAAAATCTGATTGGCTTGTTATGTGTTTAGGAGGGCGAGTTGAAACTATTGATAATTTGGCTAAAAGCGCAGCCTGCATCACGATGAAAGCTATTAGCAGCTTGGTGTTTTATGTTTTAAGGTGTCTGTGTTTTATCTCTGCATTTTTCCACACTAGAATAATTGCAGCAGAGTAAGGAGCAGATCTGAGGATTTCCTCCCACATGTTCATTAATGAGACGGATTTCAGGATTTCAAGCGTTCCGAGGGCAGATTCTAGATAAAGACCAAGATGTTTCTTGTAGACATCTAGAGCAGATTTATTCAATTTCTCTCCATCTGTCTTTCTCTTTTTAAATGTCTTTTACTCTGTTAAATTCCCTCCCAATTTTTATTCCTTGGTCAAATTTATTATCTGCTTCACCATGAATTTTTGTTCTTTTTTGTGTGTGTTTTTAGCTATTATTTGTCAGTGAAGCTTTAATTTCATAGATGCATTTTTTTTTTTACCATTTAGTTAAACATTTTTATGAGACACGTTTGTAAACCTGTTTTCACAGAGCTTGAGGGTAAAGCATTTATTATTAAAACTTACATTAAAAAAGAAAAGAATTATATATATATATATATATATAGATATACAGTATGTCACCGTCAGCTGGAGGTGCTAGCTCAGGCCACTGGATTGCATTCCAGCACCCAGCAGACTATCTGTGTTTTATGTCTGTTTTCATTCACTCTCATCTATGAACTCATGTCACCTCCCACTCGTTGGTTGTCTAGGTGTTTCATTGTTTGTTGCCACCCACTGACCTAGATGTGTGTGTATATAACCCGGAAGTGTCTGTATGTTTGTATGGTTCGTTGTTTAGGGTTTAGGGGATTATCTGTTTACAACTTCTGCCCGGATCTGGACGTCCCTTCAGTTTCTCCCCAAGGACTCAGTTGACTGGTATTGTGACCCTTTGCTTTGTTTCTCAACCTCGCTTCTGTCTTTGTCTGCTACAACGTTGTCTGCCGGCGCTCGACCACTGCTGTTCTGACTAAGAGCCTTTTTATAATAAATTACACTGTTTGCATTTGAACTTGCACGCCTCGCGTACTCTCTTTGAAACAATAAATATATATATATATATATATATATATATATGCATTTTTCATTTACATGTTTTCAATTTTATTTTTTGTTTAATTTGTCTTAGGTAATATAATATTACATCGGGTATATTATAATGATAATGACAGAATTTATATATTAAATGGTCAAAATAAAATGTAATAATACCCTTTTATAAATTGGTAAATTGGTACAAATGGTAAAAAAGATCAGCAAGAAAGGGTTTTTGCATTATAATTGTTATTAATAGTAAATAACAATAATAAGACTTATAATTATAATAATAATAATAATAATAATAATAGTAATAACAAAAAAAAAAGGTCAGAGCAGACGACTCAGAAACCCTCCAGAGCGGAGCCGGCGGGACAGATGTCCTCAAGGGTGGAGCAGAAGGCCAGGGCGGAGCCGCAGGGCACCAGTGCGGAGCAGGCAGAGTCACGACCCTCCAGAGCGAAGCATTCGGATTCAAGGTCCTCCAGGGTGGAGCGAGAGCCCACCAGAATGGCGCAGGTGGAACGGGAGTCCAGGGCAGAGCAGACGTGACTGTAAGAGAGAGCACAGAGAGATTACTGACAGTTTTAGCATGTTCCTAAACTATAAATTTTTCTATAAATGATCTATAAAATCTATAAATTATAGATTGTTTGTTAGTTATTGGCTGTTTCTCAAGTTCTCAATATACAGTGAGCCATAGACGTGAAACAGTAAGGATTCTTGTGCTAGCAACAGCACTTGTATAATATATTGTAAATAGGTGTCAGATATTTTTTCAAACATACACTGCTGTTTTCGCTCGTCTTTTCTTACTCCTGAGCGAATGGCTTCTGTTCAAGCTTTACTCAGCTAGGCATGTGAAAGACAAGGCCTATTCCCTGCTGTCTGTGAAACATTCTCCAGCATGAAGTGAATCAGACGACGCGGTCTGGCAGCTCCCTCGTGATTTGTTCGTTTCGAGAGTCACAGTCTGTGTTGGCACAGCAAAAAGTCATGATTCCCAACAAAAACAAAGTGCACAATGTGTAGCTAGCTCTTTAGGGCACTTATGTTCATTATGATTTTACCTCAGCTAATTAAGCTGAAAAAAAAAATCTATAATATATAATGTTGGCTATGTTTATCAGCTCTGCTCCGAATCCAACTGCCTTTCTTTTTTATATTGTCTACAAAAGTTAGACTCACAGTCACTGAACTCTCTACACACACATAAATAGAGTTTCGCATGAGGTTTAAAAACTGATTTCTGGTTTGATATTTGCATGTTGCATCTTTGCACTAATATAAGTACAGTAGTATTGCTGTGATGCTATTACTATATAAGTTTGTGTATCTATAAATACTGTACTGGTATATGATTAATCTAAGTACTTGATGAGGTTTAAATTAGTTATTAATGTATATAATACTGATTTAACCTCTGTTTTAATAATTTAAACAAGTAATTAAGTGAGTGTATATTAAAATCATTTGAAATATATCATTTGAAACACGGTTTCATGTTAAACAAGCTGTAAAACCATCCAAAAAAAGTTTTTATTTATGGGTGTGTACTGTATAAATTTATTATTTATTATTATTTATTAAATTTTGGGATTGGTTTCTCCCTTTTGGAGCAGCATTTGTGTGCCCTGATGATGTTTTAAAGTGCTGTCTAAGTAGTCAACCCGCTACATCTGGAGCTGCTGTTTCACGAACAGGGGTGAACTGAGTTCCTGTGTTCTTACAGGAGTCTTAAGATGATGCACTTTCTCCTGAAACTCATCCAGTAAACGAGTGAACATGTGGGCCAGACTGACAGGACGCCCTGAAGAGAGAAACACATCAGTTTAGGTTAGTCAGACAGCTTTGTCTGGTGATGCCACATGATGTGTGTGTGTGTATGTGTGTGTTTATGTGCTTTCCACCTCACTTCATTTCCCATTTCCTGTTACCATGTTTCCTCCAGAGTCAATCTGTCAATCCACCACCAGCCTGCTTCTCCAGCATCCGCTGACCTCCATTCATCACAGAGGGAGCAGTTCTCCTCTCCACCTTTAATCACAGGTGAGTTTTACTTCCGTTTGAGTCTGTAAAACATACATGAAGCTGTACAGAAACTATAGGATATTAAATGTTCTGGTGCGTCTTCTCAACGCTTTCCCGGAGGAACACGCCATTAGAGATCCAATTAATAGATTTATGCTTCATTAGAAGTTTGACCAAAATGTAAAACTCATATTAGTGTATTTAATTGCTGAGAGAAATAAAATAAAATATATAAATGTGTATTTTAAATTTAAAGGATTTTTTTAATAATATCCACAGTATTTATTTATTTATATTTATTTCTTGTAGTCTTTTAATTCTTCTGTTGCACACATATACATGTAAGAGCACACACACGCACATTATATGTATTACAGTATATGTTTTATTTACACACACACACACACACACACATTTTTACATCATAAACAGTGCACATATCGAAATAATAAAGATATCAAATGCAAGATGACAAAGATATTAAGGATTCTTTTCTGGTGAAAAAAAAATACATAAATAAATGCATTTTTATTATATATTTTATATATTTGCAGTGACGTGACATTGATTATTTTCTGGTCCCAAAATTTTGTGGTTTTCATAATTTGAATATTTATTTTGAAATGTAGGTGGTTTCTAAAAGGGAGCTGAAATTGAAATATTCCTGTTCTTGTGCATGATTCATCAGTGCATGCTTTTGTAAAAGGAAAAAGATTGGTTTTATTATCTTTGATCAGAATGTAATACGTTTCTCTGGCTTTGAAATGATTTTCTCGTTCTGCAGACACAATCAGTGCATTCCTACAAAGTTCCTACTTATGAGTTTGAAAACTAGAATTATGGCATGCTTTCAAGTCATTTTGATTATAATAAAATGTTGTGTTGTATGTAACCGTTCATTTCCTAACAAAGTCAGGAAGCTTTTAAGAGCAAATGCGACCAAATGTGATTAACGCATTGTGTATTTTAGCATTCTAATGTGCCACAAACAACAAAAAATGATGGGAAGTGTAGTGTTGTCGTATGAAAAATGAGGTGTCTCATTAGATATTACGATGAATTAGTGTTTGCATGCTTATTTTCTAAAAGCAATTTCGAAAAAGTAGTTAGATACTCAACACTCACTACTTGTTTTTTTTTTTTTTCAATTTAAGTAATTTAATGTTAGTAATTTAAAGTATTAGTAATTTTGTTGTCATTTTTATTATTTTTTAAAATTTCTGTGTAGTGTTTATTAAACTTTACCTTTTAATTTGTTATTGTACTAAAACTACTATTTCATTAATGTTTTGAGTAAGATTTTTTGTTTGCATTTTAGTTTAAAAGTTTTAGTAATTTAGTAATATATTTAGCGGATGCTGGATGGCTCGCTGGTGTTTATTTGTTAGGAAGGTTTAGAAACTCACACGTTTAATTGGTGACTACATTTTGCTGAGGTGTTTCACCCTGTTCTCTAATTTTTAATTTCACTTCCTACAGTTTGTTCATTCTAAGCTTTAACGAGAGCTGTAATAACCCTGATGAGATAATTAATGTGAGTAATTAAGGCTCATCAAATAGGACTACAGTCAGGGTGTTAATGAGATGAGGAAAAAGTGTTCTACAAACCTGCATTCATACTCAAAACACACATTCTCCACATCATACTGGACTATTAAATAACTTTGTAATATTTAAAAAGAAAGATTTATAGATACATATTCACTAAAATGAAATCAGAGTTCTTAAATAATAGTAGACATTTCTTTATTATGCATTATATATCTGTACCATATTAGTTGTTGGCCATTACACATTTTATTTTATTTATTTATTTATTTTGTATTCCATTTGCCATCATCTACGCTCACTTAGAATTATTTTTTAAAAACACTACTAATTGAATAATAATGTTGAATATAATATTTTGCAAATATCAATGCAAATAATTAAACTATAATTGAATATCTTACATTTATCTCTGGCTTTTGAAGCTATTTTTATTTTTTTTTTACTTCTAAAGCATAACCTTAATATTATCGGGTTATTGGCAAAAAAAAAACATTGTTTGTTTTTTTAATTTTATATTTCTGTTATTATTATTTTTTTAATAAAAGCATATTAAATAAATAAAACAAAAATACTAAACCTATTCAATTTTAATAATTTAATTTTATCAAAGTAGATTACATTAGACATCATCTACGCTCACTTAGAATACATTTTTAAAGACACTAACGTGAACGTAAATAATGTAAAATATTTAGAAAATATCAATAATAAATAAATTAAAATGAATAAATTATATATATATATACATATATATATATATATATATTTTTTTTTTTTTTTTCAGCTTGCAATTAAATAAAATTTAATTTTGTTTATTTAATGAATTTATTTTATTTTATTTCAGCTATACTGCATTTACAGATTTTTTGTTTTTAATAATTGAGTGAGTTTTATTCCAGCAGGGTTTGAAATGATCCAAAGAAAGCAGACGGTGGTTTAATGTTTGTTTAGAACTAGTGAGTGACTGTGTTTGGTGGCTAGTGTCTAATCTCTTCTCTCTCTCTATTTATAAATGAGTCTGAAGATAGGGCTTGACTTCAAGTATTTTGTTATCTGAGCCCCAGGGACGGGTCAGATGTCAGAAGGAATTTGATATCACAGTTCAGACGTGATTACATTTACTCCAAGTTATTTTTATATGGTAATATTCAAGTTTAAATAGTGAAACAAAAAAAATAAGATCTCTTGTGTTCATTAAATACAGTAAAATTGGTTCTGGCTTTAATTAGGAGCAGAGTGTCTCAGGGGAGTCTCTGTATGGTGGTACCTTTCCTGTGGAGGGCTGTGATTGGCCGAGGGCAGGTGTGCCGCTCTGTGATTGGCTGGAGTGAGCCGTGCAGTGACTTTGATCAAGCAGCTGCTCTGGATAATCAGAAGCATGTGAATTCCCGCAGCTCATTATCTTAAGAGGTGCTCCAGCAGGTCGGCGCTCACGTTGCCAGATCACTCGAGCGTCAGACCACTATGTAGCTTCACTAATAACAACAACTTTATCTTAGCTGATAACTAGCAGCAAATGCCAATTTGCAATTCACTTGACTCGTGTCAAAACCAGTGGCCTCTCTACTTATACATAAGATACAATGTGTGGCAAATTAAGCAATTAAATATTAAGAGGTAACAAATTTCTACTTTTAACATGCTACAGGCATTTATTTTCTCTAGCTTTAATATTTCATCAGTTTAAATAAAGTATTTTTCAAACATACCATTGTTTACTGGTATGAGTTCAGTAAGTTAATTTTATAAGTTGATTAAATAACTAAATGAATAAATAAATGCTACTTTTGTTTTAATACTTTTATAATGAGAAATGTTTCTTGAGCAGAAAATCGGCATATTATGATTTCTGAAAAATCGTGTGACTGGAATAATGATGCAGAAAATGTATCTTTTCATCATAGGAATAAAATAAAAAACTAATTTTAAATTGTAATAATTCATGATATGATTTTTATTATGTAGGATTACATTTTTTGTACTGTATTTTTGTGCAATAATTGCAAACTTTGTGAGGAAAGGAGACTTTATTTAAAAATATTAAAAACCATAAATAAAACTATGAAAACAATACACGTTTTTATTATATACAAAAAACATATAAAGCATTAAATGCTATGTGTACTATAAAAATAGAAAAAGAATTTCAAATAAATTATTATAAATGATTATTAATAATACAAAATGTGTCAACATAATGAAGAATATATTTTAAATGATATTTCGTTTAATGACATCTTTATCAATGCTGTCAAGGCCACTCTCCCCAAAATCATCACCAATAACTGTTAAATTATGATAATTTTTTACATTTCATAGGATAAAAATAGCAATAGCAACTCAACATTATATTTAAAAGGAATCCATTTCAACTCTACTTATTAATAATGGCAATTTTTAAAAATATATAAACTGTGACCTCTTACTATGAAATGTCAGTGTGCATGAATATTGAAACAATGAAACATTTTCAAGTTTCTCTCTAAAGAAGATGAATATCAGTGTAGAAATACAGTGATCAGAACTTAATACAAAAAAAGCGTTTATTTAGTTAGCCAACTTCGTAGTTTCAATTTTGTGCTTCTGAATTGGTAGATTGCTTAAAAAATGTAATCAGTAACACTAGCATTGCTCAGTAATACATCAAACCACTGCAAACCTCAACCATTTATGGATTTGATTCCAGCAGACGCTGCTGTCAAACACACTGAAAACCCTAATAAGTTGATTGAACTAGATTGATTGAGGAAACTCGTTGCCTCAATTTAATTGAGTAATGTAGTCTCCCAAAACTTGTATATTTAAGTTTAGTTAACTTGGTGGTTTTGTAGACTATAC
>JAUMHI010000074.1:2912131-2922170 GCA_032359435.1 Enteromius unitaeniatus
TGACAAAATGTCACAACATTCATGAAAACACAGTAAACACTATACTGTATAATGGAAGTGGATTATAGCCTCACAAGATCATAAAAAAATTAACCGGAGCAGTACATCAATTGTACAACTGCCCATATACACTTTATTAATTATGTTAATGTAAACATAACTATGACATTTGAATGTTGAAGCTTTATGCAAAAATAAAATAAACCATACTCAATATATAGTCTTCTTCACCAGAATATCACAGTATTATGGTACAGACTACCACCACTTGGCCTTTAAGAATGATTCCAATCAAAGAAGTCAAGTGCAAGGCGTTGGAGAGCTGAAGATCAGTGTCATCTAGTGAGATCCCAACTAGCATATCAAGTGTTGTGATAATCAGACACCTAGGAAATAAACGGGTATAAATACAGTATTGTATACAGTAAGTTAAAAATAAATAAATAAATAAATAAATAAAATCACTAACCCTAATCCAACATGGGCATTTTCTTACAGAATCTATATTTTCTTACACAAACACTTTTATTTACTTCACAAACCCCCTGGAGTTTTTTGAAGCAGTTTTATGATGGATGGATAGATTTTTTTGATATTCAAAATCTCTTCCTCTATTCCCTCCCATTAAAAAGCTTGGAAGAACCAGGATACATTTTATTATAACTCTGATTAGATGGTTTGAGGATCAGTAAACCATGGGGTAATAATTTTTGGGTGTAAAGTCCCTTTTAAAAACAGATTTACTTACTGAACATGAGTTGTAGAAAGAAGAGTCATCATCTCAGAGCATGATAGGCAGTCCTCAAAGAACACATTACCTTTCACACAGAAAATCTTCACAGGTTATATATAAAACGTTACTGTATATATACACACACACACAAACCAAGTGTCACAGAAACACAAATATGCAAATATGTTAGTTAATTTATCAACTTTGATTTTTTTTTTTCCTAAATAAAAATAAGTAAGCACGATTTATTCCCATTATGGTGAATAATTGTAAATAAGACAACATTTTTTGATGGAAAAAAAGAAACTTAAGCTGTACAGTCAAAAGTATATTTGTGCAAATTACCTATTTTTTGAAAGGATTAATTATGATTTTGAGCTCACAACACTATGTATTTTGCTGGTAAATAAGTTAAATTAATTCATTAATTTTTAAGCAATGGGATCAAAATGCTCATTTTTAAGTAATGTTTATTCAACTGGACTTGATTATTTAAGTAGAAACAACATTAGGGTTTGCAGTGCACTGTACTTAAGTTTTATTGTTAGGTAGATGGATATATGGAGGGCTGTAATGTAGAGATGAGGAGGAATATCAGTCCTGGACTCTGTCAAAAATGACACGACAGAGCGGAGAGAATCTGCATAAACAACAAAGCAGAGCCTTCAGCCATCATTAGAATCCAGTCACAGCTGCTCAGAGGAACAGGAAGTTGTCGTCTCTGGATTGTGTCTCTTCTATGTGTAATGGGATTAAAAGGCCAGATCTGAGCGCTGCCATGTGGTTCTGCTGCAGGAGCTCCTGCTCTCCAGTTCGGATGAGTCAGACACGTTCCAATAGATGTTTTCAGTTAAAATGAAAGTATTAATCTGCAGTTTTCATTTCCCCAGCATCCGTGAAAACCTACGCTTGCTAGAACAGCACATCTGCCCTTAATAGCTGGAAACACTTTTCAGTTGCCTGAGTCATTTTTCTACACTCCCACTGTTTGGGATCCTCTGAAAAAAAATAAAAAAGGCCATGAATAATATTTGTCGCAGATTTTGGTTTTTGAGCCAGAGTTAACTAAAACTAAACCCATCAAAAACATTGGTGTGACTTTTTATTAACATTTAATTAAAGAAACATTTTCATTTAGGAATAGTTGTAAATGTAAAAAATGCTAAGAATTTTCTCAACAATAGGCCAGCCTAAATCTAGATGACTTTGTTTCTTCATCAGAACAGATTTGAAGAAACTGTAGCATTACATCACTTCCTCGCCAATGGATGTGAATGGGTGCCATAAGAATGAGAGTCCAAGCAGCTGATAAAAATATCCCAATAATCCGCACCACTCTATTCAATCAATGAATGTCTTTTGAAGTGAAAAGATTGGTGTTGGTAATAAACAAATCCATCATTATGCAGTTTTAAACTTACATTTTCACTTTCAGTTAAAATGATATGTTCCATAATATTGCTTTCTTCTGAAATAGTCGTCTTGTCTGAATCATGAGCGAACTATGCAGAGAACAAGCTCAGTTCACAAGCCCAAACCATTCTTAACAAATCTGTGATGTGAGAAGACAACATGGGATTTATATAGTATTTACAAGTGTATATTTTGACCACACTGTTTAAAGTTAAATCACTAATGATGTTTTTATCAGATGTTTGGACACTCATTCTGACGGCACCCATTCACTGCAGAGGAACCATTGGGAGGTATGTAAACTATTAAACTATAGGCTGCATAAAACTATGGATTATACTATAAGTATAAATATAAAAAAATATTAAAAATATGAATAAAAACTGAAATAACCGTGTGCAGCTTTTTTCTGAAGCTCTAGAGGCGGCGTAAATATACTGGGGTGTTATAATAAAGTAAAATATTGTGGATAAGAATCAGGAGAGATCTTTTGTGATTTTTATGTAGTGTGTTGTTATCAGGCTGGTGTTCATTCACAAGTTTCTCCTGAGAGCTCTTAAAGTTCATGTGGTTTGCTGTGCTTCTGCTCTGATGAGGGGACTAGAGCTTCTTCGCCATGATTATGGTGACATTTTAGTTTAAAAAAAAACTGGCTACCTTTGACTATTTCTGCCACTGAAAATCTTGGCAACAGGATCCTCACTGGCAAATGTCAATTTGTGTTATTGTTTACTGGGACCCATCAGCGGGATTCATTTGACACTTCAGCCTCAAAGCAAACTGAAACCCGGCCCAATTAAACACGAGCCTGGTCTGGGAGCCACTCTGATCAATCTGACTGATTTTCCTCTACGTGTCTTTTTGGTTTCACCTCTCCAGACCTTGTGACCTTGTCTTTAGTTATTATTTAATTTAAATTTCATATTGTTAAATGGCTATATTTCTCATTTTAATCTACAGAAAAAATATATTAATTAAAAAGTATATATTATTACTATAATTTTATGAATATATATTTTCTAGTTTTAAATATAATTGAATAAAGGTATTGTTTATTTTGGTAGCAGTGGTTTGGATAGTACTTGATAAAAATGTCATTTTTTATATATAATTTATATATAATATTTGACATGTTTTATTGTTTTATAATGGTTTTCAATATAGTCTCATCTGCTCACCAAAAATACAATAAAAACAGGAATATTGTATGTTTTCTAGTTGAATATATTATGTTATTTATTCCTGTGATTATTAATATTACTTTTTTTAGTACTATAATACATACAAAAGCAAGAAAAATATGCGAGCTGTTATCCTGATTAAATTACACAGGGGTCAAAGGTCATGATGTGACTGATGTGTCTGAGTGTTGATTTCTAGGTTATCTAGGGACCGAAAAGCTAATAAAACAGCTTTTTTGTCTACTGTAAGGACTGTATGTTTTGTATTGTTATGTATAATTAAACAGAAGCGTTTCTCTTCCGGGATTCATTATAAAAGCGCTGGCAGGAGGAGTTTATTTAATTCTTTATGTTTTGACACACATATGCTAATGTGACAGAAGGAAACAGAGATTCTGAAGCACTGGACTATTTCAGCAAAGTATTCAAGTGTGATATAAATACACATCTACACAGATGGATGTGGACTCTTCCCGAGTGCCTTAGCAACTGGTGTCTCGCAATACAAATTTCTCACAGTTTCTCGCCCACCACCAAAACTCTCGCCACCGCAGAGAGCGAAAAATTCACCACAGCGATATTTGTTCAGCTAAATTTGGTTTGACTCTATCACTCATTGAAAACATCTTTACTGATATTTATCTGTGGCTAGCAAAATAATAACCGTAAAACCATTTTACCGAACATAATAGTTTGTACATTTTGCTCAGATGTTATAGTCTGGTATAGTTATATATGCATAATACATAATCAATCAATCAATCAATCAATCAATCACTTTTATTTATATATAGGAACATGACCAAATTAGGAAAAACAGGAAGAAAGAAAACGAAACCATAATTAAACAGCGACAGACCAAACTTAAGACATAGAACGTGTCATTATGTGTGTCAAATAACATTTTAATTTGTTAAAATTAAATTTTCTTTTAGAATGGAATATTGGAGAATTGCTGTACGTAATGTCTAAATTTGTTTAATCAAATGTTTTTGTTTTCTGTTTTTAATGCAGCATTTTTTAATATAATTTTCTTTTTTTTTTTTTTTTTTCTATGTTATTGTATTGAAATTTTTTAATTCACTTTATAAACGTTTCTTTAGAAACAAATAACGTTATTTTTTTATTGATGTCATATTTTGATATGACATCTGCCGTTGATAAAAAAACTAAACCTAAACTTTGAAGAAACAAATTCAGCAAATTTGTTTAATTTTTTATTTACCAGTAACAGAGCTTTGCCAAAATCTCAACAGGGTGTCAGTTTCTTTTCTCACTGAATGCTGTTCTGTTGAATCTTTGAATCTACACAGCATGCATCCAAGATTTGTTGATTTATATAGTAACGTTCACACTGACAGCTTTTTTAAAAGAGATTTCCAGGAAGAGTTTGTGGTGTGATGCACCGTGAGTGACGATGATGATGTTGAGATATGACGGGATTGTATTTTGGAGATTTTGCTCTGGTTTTAAATTACTTTTTAAATTTTTTATATGATATGTGACTCTGGAGCATATTTGGAGTCATAATTAGCACAGTTTTATTAGTAGAAATAGCCAACAATACACTGTATGGGTCAAAATGATCAGTATTTTTCTTTTGTGGCAAAAAACATTGGCATTTTAAGTAAAGATCACTTTCCATGGAGATATCTAGTAAATTTCTTATCATAAATATATCAAAACTTTGATTAGTAATATGAATTGCTAAGAACTTGATTTTGACAGATATATAGGTGATTTTCTCAATACTTTTTTTTTTTTGCCCTGTTCTAACAAACCATATATTAATGGAAATCTTACTCATTCAGCTTTAGAAGTCTCAGTTTCAATCAGTTTCGTCGCCATTAATATATATATATATATATATATATATATATGTATATATTTCTTAAAAGCCACTGATTCTCTTGTCTTGGCAGCTAATAAATTGCTTTTCTTGTGACTGGGTACACAGCACCGAAATGTTTGCCTGATGGTTTGCTCTAAATAAATAGCTTGGCGCTATCTGGTCACGAACCGTCGTGAAGAGCTGATTGGTTTCACAGCAGAAATATTTGGAGAGGGAGAGAGAATGGACAGCAAACACCTGTTTTAATAGAGCTGGAAGGATCAAATTAGCCGATGTTACCTGAAGTTTACATCAGAGAAGAGGAAGAAGATCACAACCTCTGATACTCAACCAATCCAACAGACTGTCTGCACGGCACAGAGCTCCAAGATCAAACACATCCGCTCTCATGTCTTTAAAAACACCTATATTGAAAAAGCTAAAACTTGTCATTACTGGGGTTCTGAGATTAGGATTTGAATGGAAATATATAACATTTTACTCAAACACGTTGTTATTATTAGATTTATATTATTTTGCAAAAGCATGCAAATTCAGATTCATTATTAAACATTATTATTAGTGAATGCATCTGTTTGTAGATGTATTGAAGGTGCCAACTACATGAATTTCCTTAGTTATTACTGTCTGTAAACCTATGTTTCATGCAAAAGAAAAAATCATGTTACACTGCTGCCCTCGTGTGGTGAGGTAGTGAGCATTCATTTGTTTAATAAATAGATGGACTTTTAGGACAAATTTACAGCTGTCAATGGGATGGTGCCCTTTTAAAACAGGTTTACATCTGAACCTCGTTTACCTCTAAAGGGTACATATGTTTCTGTATCTGTTTTACCAGTTCATATCTATAAATTCCTCTGTATCTGCTTTTGTACCCTTTTTTCAGTGTACTGTCTATCACCCATTTAAACCCATTCAAAGGCTTGGAGGGGTCTGGACAAGTTTTAAAATAACTCTGACTGGATTCATCTAAAAGAAGAAAGTCAAATATACCTAGGATGCTTCAAAGGTGAATAAAACGCAGGATAATTTTCATTTTTGGGTGAACTAACCCTTTAAGTGTGCCATTTGCATTTGGAAGGTGGTCAAAAGTGCTCTCCATGTAAATGATTGTTAAGCTACTGGAACAAGACAAATGCTATCCAAATCCGAATACTGCACTTGGGTGATCTTCTCTCAGTCAAACTCAGCTCTCAGCTCCACAAAGCTCACATACAGGACGTTTAGAGCAGATGAGGCCCTGTTTCCAGATCCCAGGAAAAGATCCTAAACCCAGAACATGTTTAGAATGTCTATTTGAAGTTTTGGTCTGTGTGTTCAGGTCAAGACTAATCAAGGGCCCGTATTTTTATATTCCAGTTATCTCCATGTTATGGGGAAATCAAAGGTCTTTTACTGATCTGTTTAAATTATCTAGTTTTTAAATAATTTTTATTTTGATTCGAGTTTTGAAATTCAGCTGAACTATATATACATTTTCCAAATTTCCCAATTTTGGATTGACAGAACTTCATTGTTTGATTTGTAAAATAATTTCCATAGTGCAACATTAGAGTGAATTTATACATGTTTTTAATCGTTTAAAACAGGTTTTGCAAAAGCTAGATATAATATAGATATTTTCTGCCCCCATCTTAAATTTCAAGAGCATTCTGAATTTTATTATACTGAATCATGCAGTGAAAGAAGGCACTCTAAATGAGCGCAGTCAGTCTAGCTAGTGTTTAATCAGTTGGAAGTAGGACCTTCTAATTGTTCTATTTTTTTTATTTATTATGGTCAGAGTAAGTAGTGGATGAAGTGATGGAACAGTTGAGCATTTTGGAAATTATAATATCTTGAAGTTGTTTGTTTTGTGTGCAAAAAGCACGTCACTAAAAGTAGGCTAAATATTTCAATATGTCAAAATGTTTACCCAAAACACTAACATTATGAGGGTTGATACACAATGCCAACACTAATCTCACTGTTAAGTAATTATCATAACTACTAAAGATGTACTGTATCATGAGCAGAAAGTGCTAGCCTCAATGTTAATGTGAGAAGAAAAGAAAGCTGGATGAGAGATTTTTGCATGCTCGGCAACCACCTTCAAGAAGGAGCCTTCCCTTCTTTCCTGATCTTCACACCGAGGTGTGTAGATCATGGAAAAAGCCGTTCTCTTCCCGGTTATTTATCCCAGCGTCTGGTTGCTACGGCAATATTTCTGGGATTAATGTGAACGGCTATAAGTCGGAAACGGCATCGACTTTGAAGGCTCCTGCCCTGCCCTCCAAGTCACTCAGAACTCAGTGGCCAACTCACGGGTTTGCCGGGCAGGGACAGGCCCGCGTGAGTACCAGCTCCTCATATAGGGAGACACAAAAGCAGATCGTTGCCACGAGAGCCCCACCTCAACATCAGGGTGGATTGCAGCGCTCTGTTGCGGGGCCTACTAAACAGCATAAAGATCTGAGGATCCTCCTCAAAGAAAAGAGGAAGCAGGCCCCGCAGAAGAAGCCTTGAGAAAAATGTTTCAGGGCTTTAGAGGGCAGCCCCTGCCAGGGAACAGCACACTTCACCCAACTGTTTCAAAAACTGTTGGGACTTATGGCAGCTGCGTCCAACGTGATACCTATTGGCCTGCTGTACATGAGACCCCTGCAGTGGTGGCTCAGAAACAAGGACATATCCCTGAGGGAAATCCTCTTTGCATGATCAAAGTGTCATGCCGCTCAGTACGTGCCTTAGACATGTGGAGGGAACCTGAGTTTCTGGAACAGGGCCCAGTGCTGGGAGGCCCGATTCACCGCCTATTGCTAGCAACGGATGCATCACTCACTGGTTGGGGAGCGATCATGATTGGTCGCTCAGCCCGAGGTCTGTGGGAAGATCGCCATCTTACTTGGCACACAAATTGCCTGGAGATGCTGGAATTTTTTCAGGCACTCAGACATTTTCTCACAGACGTAAGAGACAGACACGTGTTAGTACGCACCGACAACACGTCAGTCGTCGCTTACATAAACCACCAAGGAGGCCTACGTTCACGCCCCTTGTACAAGCTGGCGCACCGGATCCTTGTGTGGGGCCGAGAAAGATCCATCTCACTGAGAGCCATCTACATTCCCGGGCATTTAAATGTAGGAGCAGACATCCTGTCGAGACAGGGGCCGAGGCTCGGGGAATGGATGCTCCACAGTGAGGTGGTGGAGCAGATCTGGAGAGTATTCTACAGAGCAGAGGTGGACCTCTTCACGACCAGAGAGAATGCACAATGTCCCCTTTGGTACTCTCTAGTTCATCCAGCTCCACTGGGACTAGATGCCATGGTACAGAGATGGCCAAGGCTTCCTCTGTACGCCTTTCCCCCGATTGCTCTGCTCCCAGGAGTTCTGGAGAGAGTGCGCCGGGACGCGGCCAGTCTACTGCTAGTAGCACTGTTCTGGCCAGACCGAGTATGGTTCTCGGACCTGATATCCCTCCTAGACGGCTCTCCGTGGGAGATACCGATCAGGAGGGACCACCACAGTGCACCCTCGCCCGGAGCCTCAAGCACCACAGCCAGGTCCCACTTGTAGTAGGCAAACACCGTCTCAGCGCACTCTCATTAGAACTCCTGGGAGCAGAGACAAACCACAATCGTGGACCAGTGGACTGGTTTGTATTGTCACAAACCAGTCCACTGACCTACATGACTACATGACGGTCAAGATGTTTCTGTGTAAAGTGTCTGGCTGTTTGACGAACGGACTGATATACATGTCAGTTTCAGGAGAGGACCTTGTGGCCATCAATGCTCGAGACATGGCAGGCATACAGAGGCTGCAGAGGGAAAATATAGAGGTACAGTCATGTAGGATCATACAAATAATATAATATATCGTATTAAGAAAATAAACAGTCCATGATGTTTGTTAACTCTTGGTGTTGTGTCTTTAGGTGATCCTCATGTCCAGCATGAATGAGCCGCTCTCCACGACTCTCCTAAAGAAGGTCTCTCAGCAGGCCGGCTGTCGATACTGGTTTGGAAATAAGCTGAACATGTTTGAGGTGAAGAAGCTGATTGAAGAGAAGAAGCTGCAGTGGAATGAAGTGGCCTTCATGGGTAAGAGTGTCATATCAATATGATCAATAAAACATAAGCTTAAGTGATGCTTTATATGTCTACTGCAAAGAGCCTCTAATATATATATCAGAAAATAGTCTTTGAACTAAAATCAGACTATTTTCGCACAAGTATCTCTCTCTTTCAGCTTTACAACTACATCATCAATCGCAAGAACTTTAAATTGATGAGCTTTTTGCGAAAAGCACTCTGGTAATGGCCCATCCGTATGTTCTTTATCCAACTTTAGAATTGCCCCTTATTGTTATTTTCAATCTCTGACATTCTATGCGACACCTGTGTCAATGGATTGCATGGGCCTCGAACCAGTTTTTTTAATTTCCCTAAAAGTTTTTCGAAGGGAAATCCTGATATTAGATCTAGATTGCCGTGTATTTTGACATCTTCACTGAGGTGCACCAGGCCATGAACATTGTAAACCAAAAAATCTTCAAAAAGATCTAAATCTTTATCTTCATAAAGCTGGCTAAAGTGTTTAACGGATGAAACCAACAGTGTATTCGCAAGGTCATTCATCACCTTACAAAATTTTGGACTTGCCAAAATGTACACAACTACAGACAAAAGCATGAAGTTGTTGTAGATTTGAGGCTGTAGAACACCCTTCAGCACTACTGGACCAGTGTATAATAAGAACTGGCGTAGCTCTCTTGCTTTCCACCTACATCGATCTGGCAGTGACCGCGGCTTTCGAGCAAACTCACTCGGAATGTAACTTCGCAGTGCAAGAAGTCTATCTGACACTATTGAAG
>JAUMHI010000074.1:2931757-2960663 GCA_032359435.1 Enteromius unitaeniatus
ACCTTCCACCTCCAACACAAGGTTCCCAATACCTCCGCGAAGGTTTTTACTCCTAGCCTCCGTGTAGGCTTCCCGCCAAATTCCCTCATCTGTGACAAGGCTTTTCTTCTCTATCCCACCTCAGCCGAGGTTCCCAATACCTCCGTGAAGATCTTCACTCCTAGCCTCCGCGTAGGCTTCCCCGCCTCCTTTTCCTTACCTCCGCCGAGGTCTTTTCTCTCCTATCCACCTCCGCTGAGGTTCCCTATACCTCCGTGAAGGTTTCAACTCCCAGCCTCCACGTAGGCTTCCCCGCCTCCTTCCCCTCACCTCCGCCGAGGTTCCCAATACCTCCACAAAGGTTTTCTCTCTTAGCCTCTGCGTAGGCAGTTCGTTAGAACACTTTCAACAGTGCAGCGGTAAAAGTTCAGCAGTATGTGGGGGGGCAGGTGTGCTTCCTTTAGTCTCCTAAGGAAGTAAAGGCGCTGTTGTGCCTTTTTGACCAGTGTCTGGGTATTTATTTATATGATTGAATGTGTTATATTGTCACATGTGGCGTTGTGTTCCCGTTTCTTAATCAGCTCTTGTTTAAGGCAGGGTCCATTTGGTGATTCAGGATGTGGTTCGGCATCTTTGATTTGGACACTTGGGATTCACACCTCTGAATAAGTATGAGAATGAATGAGATGAGAGAAATTGTGTTCAGTTGTTTTGGAATCAAAGACTTATCCAAACATTTGTCTCTATAGCCATCAATGGTTGTTCAATAGTTAAAAAAAATGGTGAATTATCCAAGTCAGCAGCTGTCTAGTGTTAATGTTGACACTTCAATGATCTATGATATGTTAAAGTCTTCTGAGGTAGAGCAGGGTCATGTTTAGGTGGTTATACTTTGTTTTGTAACAGCTTGCCAGTCCACAAACAGTACAATATTCGCATGGATTACATCATGTCAAGAATACGTTGTATCCTGCGCTGTGATTCAGTTATGGCAATGGGCGTTTCGTTTTCTGACACGCGCTGTAGCAGTAGACCAGTCATAAAGGACTGTGCCATCTGACAGGCTCACAGAAAGAGGAGGGGTTTAGACAGATTGATTCTTCAAACTGCTTCACACGAGTTGTTTACGAATAATTTAGAAATGGGGTAAAATTAAATCCATTAAATTCAATTCAATTAAAATTAAAACCAAAGTGTTTTTTGACCTTGCATACATG
Source organism: Enteromius unitaeniatus (assembly GCA_032359435.1). Lineage (NCBI taxonomy): Eukaryota > Metazoa > Chordata > Actinopteri > Cypriniformes > Cyprinidae > Enteromius > Enteromius unitaeniatus. The sequence goes on from JAUMHI010000074.1 coordinate 2,932,954, forward strand.
TAAACCTGAGACTCAAAAAGCAATATTAGCAACCTTTAAAACTGCATAATAGGAGCACTTTAAGTACATGATAATCTCTGCCCTGTAAAAAAAAAGACAGTGATTTTAACTGTAAAAAAAGTAAAATTCTGTACAATTTACCGTAAAAATAGAGAATATTTTATTAAAGGAAAATGCCTTTCCATATTGCACTATGTTCTTCCCTCAACTTAGATGAGTTGACACATATCTCTAGCACTTAATCACTCTACCAATAGAGATCTGTATTGTGTCCAAGATCTTAAACAGACCTTTTTTAAATATTTTTGAAAGACTTTGGCTGATTTTGACCATGTTGACTTTGTTATAATTATCTTCTCTCTCCATCAGATTGGTGGTGAGGTAGAAGGAAATCAGTTTTCCTTTCTGTTGCAATACGAGGAAGGGATCAGCGAGGAAGGTGGATGTATCACACGTGTCAGACGTACCCATGCACCCCTGCCAGGTTTCAACGGCTGCTTTTTTGCAGACGGAGTCGTCAACTACTTCCTGGCCCGGACGGAGGCTGTGCGGAGGGTTGCTTTTGACCCGTTCCTCAAGCGAGTGGCTCATACTGGTAAGCGGACCTCAAAACATTTAGAACAGATAAAGTCACTGACTTGATTTGAATGAGGTCTATTATTTATTAAGTATCCTGAAATACCAGTCTGTACAGTGAAATAATATATTCCTCCCTTGTGGTAAACTAATTCAACGTATCCAGGCTTAGGTCATAAAACCAGTTTTAATCATGGGCGTAGCACAGACAAATGAACTTTGTTTTCCTATGTGTATCTAAGTGACAATTGGAGAAACGTGAATGTAGCTGATTCATGATCCACGTCAACATGCCAGCTAGGTCAATAAACATTTCATCAACATTTTCTTTGTGGTTTCCCCACTATGTACAGAATTCTTCATTGATGGGCTTGGAGATTTACTAGTTGTCACATGCAAAGGTCTCAGAATTGGTCACCAAAAACGCAGTTCCACGAACAAGTACAGTTCCTACAGGCATCCTCCCAAAAGTGATTCAGTGGCGAAAATGGGCCACCATTTTTTCAAGAACTATCTGAAATGCATCAAATACTAAGGAGCATTTCAGGTGAAATATGCTATTCCTCATACCTTATTTGTTTATTTATTTATTTATTTATTACTTTACAAGTCAAATAATTTGATCTTCTCGCTCACATTAAAGCTTGTTTTTGCCATGGAATAAAAAATGCTACCTTTCAAAAATCGGACTTTTTAGTTTTTAACTTTTTTTCAATTGGAAGTGTAAATTTATATCTCACAATTCTGACTTTTTCTTAAAATCATAAGAATTGAAAAATAGAAACTCAGAATAGCAAGCTAACAAAAAAGGTGCAATTACAATTTCTTTTTTTAAGTCCCTGGTGGAAACAAGCTTCCAAAGTCTTTAAAACTATAAAATAACATAAATGGAAGAATGAGCCTTTTCTTTGTCTGTAGATTCCAGATGTGTTCACTGTGGTGTTTCGCTCAACCAGCTACATGCATCCTGGGATGGTTTTTAAACACAATTGAAGGAGTTCTCAAATATGTTGGCTGGTTTTGCTATTGTCTTTTCCTTAAATTGTTGTTAATATTTTTCTGCTTGTGTAATTAATTTTTTTTAATAGGTGAAGCATCAAAAACATGCACAATGCTAAATGTTTAAGCTGATTTAAAAGGAATGTTTCACCCAAAAATAAAAAAAATTCTGTCATCATTTACTCAGGGCAAGGCAAGTTCATTCATATAGCACATTTCACACAAAGTGATAATTCAAAGTGCTTTACAAAAAGCAAATGAAATAATCATAGAATAAAATAAAATAACAATCACACCAATTAAAAAAAACGTTTTAAAACCCTTGGTATTTCTAACTGATTTCTAAGTCTCGACTGGGAACAAAATATCTAATTCTTGCAATGTTTTTTTTAGATGATAGTATGCTTATCTAGTTATTGCTTTGACATGACTACCCAAAATAAGATCTGTCTCCAGAATCACAATCTGACTTAGTGGGAGCATATACAGGCTTAACAGGAGCGGTGCAAGAAGCTCTCCTATACTTGCATAATAATTTATTATTTTTAGGAAGATTTGATATTGGTTTGTAGTTACTCAATGGTATTATCAAGATGGCTATTTTTCAGAAGTGGCTTAACAACTGCAGTTTTCAGGGAGTTCGGAAAAGTCCCAGAAAGAAGTGAGGTGTTCACCACTTCTAAGAGATCTGCTTCTAGACAGTTAAGCACACTTAAAAGATGTGGGGAGTGTGTCAAGGTCGCAGGTTGACGATTTAAGCTGCTGTACTATTTATTCCACAATTTTGCTATCGATTGCTTAAAAAACATAGCTGTTTTTTGAGGTTGTGGTCGAGTTTTTCTGACCTCTGCATAGCTCGAGAATGTATTAATCACCCTACTACAGATTTTCTCAAAAAAGAAGCAAACTCACCCTCAAGTAGTTCCAAATCTGTATGCATTTCTTAGTTCTGCCAAACACAAAGGACAATATTTAGAAAAAAGTTTGTAACCAGGCTGTTTTTGGTTACCACTGATTTCCATAGGGTTTTTATTCCTACTATGGAAGTTGAGTTGAGGTTGAGTTTTTTTTCCACATTTATTTATTTTTTTCACCTTACGTGTTTTTAGAACATTCAAAAGTCATGTTGCCAGAATGTCTGCAGAATTTTAAAATGGAATGTTCTCTTAATGTTCACATAATGGATTAGTAGTGTAGTTATTATTCATTTATATAAGTGCCAGCTTTGTATTTTATTGTTTAAAATCAAGAGCCCTGCAAAGTCAGCTGTCAATGGGATGGTACCTTTTCAAAAGGTAGACTTTTGTACCTATTAGGTTCAAATATGTACACTTTGAGTACTAACATGTACTTTTTAGGTACCAAAATGGACTCTTTAGGTACAAACATATTGCTTTTGAAAAGTTACCACCTCAGTGACAGCTTCTGTACCGTTTATTTCTGAGTGTTTTGACCAAAAAGTTATAGTGTCTTTGCTTTTCTGTTTACTTGATCGCTGTTGTCACTGTTATAAACTACATTGTTGTGACAAAAGAGACTCGGTGGTAAATACAACATATTTCACTTTAGTTATGACATCGGATTAAAGATTCTGTTAAACAAAGTTTGTAGCAACATGTCAAAATAAATCAAATAAGCCTGATTACTAAGACTATTATCTTTTGTTTGCAAAGGCTCTTGGTGTCTCAGCCCAGGTTTGCTGATTGGATTAGGCCTAGTTAATGGGGGAAGGTTGCTATACCTGAATACTTCATTTGCATGCATTGTTCAAGACCATAACCCAGATGCTTTGTCTGCATTTCTAAGCACTGCCCCCTTAACTACAATTTTCACCACTTTAGTTTTTTAGACTTTTGATGACTGCAGTGCCACACAGCATTTTCTCAATAAAGAACTCTGCTGATGACACCCAAGAGTCTCCTGGTCTTCACTTCTGAGTTCACAAGAGGATAATACTAAGTATTAATCACGCCTAGTAAGATAACGCTAAATATAACAATAAAGTTACAGTTCTGAAATTCATTTTAAGTATTAAAAAATAGTTCACACTATAACAATAACGAAACAGAGGAATGATGTTGTTGGAAACAATTTTTGACACCCAAGCTATCGGTTTTCAGGATCTTTTGTCCATTGTAATGTGGCATTTACTAAGTAAAACACATTTTTGTCAGCAACCCTGGTGGCCCACTCTGTATTTTCCTATGAGCATTTGCCTCAGAGGTTTGCATAAAAACTGCTCATTTGCATTTAGTGTCTTGTAAAGGAAAAGTTCACCTAAAAATGAAAATTACATCATAATTTACTCACCTTCAAGCCATCCTAGATATAGAAAACTTTCTTCTTATAGAGTTTTTTACAGAGTTATCCTGGCTCTTCCAAGCTTGGAAACGCTGGTGGATGCCTCTGGGAGTTTAACACACCATGAAACTGAAATATCGCAATACACATTATTTTACAGTTTATTGCACGGTAAAAACACATTTTCTTACATAGTGCGTTCACGCCATTTTGTAATTATAGTAAGTTTTAGTATCATCAGTATCATAGTAAATTATAGTATCATTGTGGAATATCCTATAAGGTGCCTATCTGCAAAATATGCAAGATCATGCAAATCAGCTTCTAATAAAACAATAAAAGAAATGGTGACACAGTTTTATGGAAGTGTGTAAGAGGCTTTCAGGAGATAAAAAGTAACTAATTTTCTTTTTATATTCTTAATTGTGTATGTCTCAATGTTCACACTTTGTCTGATCAGCAAAAATTCATCATGGACTGTTTTACTGTTTTACTTATACTGTACTCCTTTACAGCAACCTTGGGTTTCCATAAACATAAACACGCTTATCTGTAGACAAAACAGTTTATGAAACCACACAAGAAAGAGATAATAACGAAAATACATAAGCAAAGAAAAATATAAAATATAGAAATATAATAAATGTATAATGGAAAAAAGAACAAAAACTTCAAATAAAATATAATGATAAACGTTAAAAATAATCAAATATCAAAACGTATAAAAAAATAAATCATATGAATGACTAATGATTATAAACAAATGTAAGTAAAAACAAACATAAAAACACACAAGGCAGCGAGCTATCTTGGTTTTCAGATGCAGCCCAGGTGTATTTTTGAGTTCCACGATTAAAATAATTACGAGATACCAGTGTTTCTCTTAAATCACTTGAATGTCACTTAAATGTCCTGTTTATGTGAAATAAGTATGCTCCCGAGTAGACAGTGATCTGTCCAGCAAATGAAGTAATCCACATATGCATACGGTGTATAGTACTTGCGTATGAAACCAATTACCTGGCACTAAAAGTCCCTGAGGGAAATACAGGTCCTAAGAAAAAAAACAAGTTCCTAGAACTACACGGTGTGAAAGCCCCTATTATGACAAAACCTTTTACGTTTTCATCATTTTCTGGTTTTGTCTTTTGAATTCTCATGTTTCAAAGGACATCTTAAGGGTAATATACATATGTATCTAATGGATAAATTAATAAAACGTATAATAATAATTAAAAGTTGTTTTGCTCTGGGATTTCTGTCATTCTCTCTCATGGGTGGAAGTAAAGTTATTGCTAAGAAACATCAACAGCTGTCAGTAGCTATATTTTGAACATATTGTTCTATTGTTGTAAATACAATAATCTAAATGTAGGTTAGGAGTTACGGCAAACTAAAAATGACAATACCAATTCCATTGTTTATTTAGGTCAGAGTATTTTATTAGAGCTAATCTAGCTAATACAGCATCTAATGACCTTGTGTGCTGTAGTAGACTCAGATCCAGAGAAGCGATTCATGTTTAAATGTTGAAGTGCATATATTACGTTCAACAGAATATATATATATTTGCTCAGTGTAAAGGTAGGGCCTCTGTTTTAATTAGCCTGTACAATAACCAAACAATAAAATGGTGCAATTCAGTCAAACAGATGTACGGAAGCCTGCAGGAGGACATTATAATTAGCTGACTAATTGGATGCCAGTGCTGTTGAGAGCGAGATTGACAGATTGCTTTGATGAGGGAGTGAAGGATTGTTTTGATCTTTGTAATTGTGAATAATTTAAGCCTTAACCTGCGGAAAAAATTTCAAGTAGCCTACTTTTCACGACGAGGCCACCTAGTGTTCGTATCAATGTATAGCACATACTAAATTCATGTATTCCGTAATAAAATATAGATATTAAAATACTGTATTATTTAGTGCTAACACACAGGTAGGAATTACATGATATAATGTCATACGAATCAAATCTGTGATCTGTTTTAATTAGCTTCTACTTCATATCCAAGGCTCTGTTATGATATATATACTAACTACCAAATATAACTAACAAATTAAATGATATAGCTATAACTTATGAGAAAACCTTTACTGTAATAACTGAACATATTTTAAACACGCGTCAGAGTAACCATAATTAAACATAACTAACTAAAATGAACTAAACAAGAAGGCTTTGAGAGACAACACATTAATATCCGTTTGGGAGCCGAGACGAAGCAACTTTTATTGTGAGGAGAAGTTACCTATTTAACGAAAAACACAACTTAATTTAGAGTTTATGATTCCCATATTAATTCATCTTTCTTTCACAAGTATATCAGTCTCCGTAAAGACCGTCAAAAATTGCCAATGCCGACTATATTTCAAGTCGTCATGGCGGGGTATTGGGTAAAGTTTTCAATTAGCAATAATCGCGCCTCGGATAAACCTCATAGGCTACGATACTGCCACTGCGCAAAGCTAAAGAACCACAGCGGTCCAGTCAGCATTACTGCAAACACGCCGCGCTTTACAGAGACGGTAACCAACGACCCTCACAACGAACTGACTATTCGAAAAACCAAAAAGACACGAGTATGCATATGAGTCTGGCTTTGTGTTTACAAGAATGCAAATAAGCAAAAACACCACGAAAAATATATATTTTTAAACCAACCGTCGCGGTGCATCATGGGAACGTAGTGACGTAGGAGGAACGTACGTGACATCATGGTTACGTAAGCGTCACGCTGGTGCAGTAAAAATCACCACCGCTAGATGTCAGAAACAGCTTAATTATGAAATGTTACACCGGTTTATATACAGGTTATATTAACTAGCTAGCTTCATATTGTTATTTTCATTTATTTTAATGTTACCATAACGTGTATAAGCACTTAAATATTTTTTTATTTTTATTGTTTGTGCAATAATACATTTATTCAGCTTTTTAACAGCATTACTAATTAAAACAGCATTCCCTCCTAAGAAACGTTTGACAGAGTTTATTTATTTATACATTTATTTTTTTTTTTAAGAAGAAAAATATGGAATGTTTCTTAATAAATTGCGGTTTCATTGAAATTAACATAGTTCATTAGAACAAGTATGTAAATGTGTGGGGGTTTTTTTACATAGAGAAGTAATATTTTAATATTTAAAGAAAATAAAGATTTTTTATCTTAAATATTAACCAAGACATTAACCAATATTTTTATTTTTCATTGTTTGCACAATAATAAATGTATTTAGCTGTTTATACACCTGAATAAACATAAAACAGCATTACTAATTAAAACAGCATTCTGTGCCAATAAACATGTTACTTAAATATTATTTATTTATTAATTAATGTATATGTTAATTAATTTTTTTTTATTTATCACAAGGAAATATATGGAATATTTCTTATTTATTCAATTATCATTATTGCTTTTTCATTCAAATTAACCCAGCACCTTGGGATATTATGTAGAATCATTTAAAATGTAATGATTTAAATCTAAAAAATAAACAACCAACAAATTAACCAAAATATTATTTTTAATTATAAAAATGATTATTGTTGTTATTGTTGTAAATTATTATTATTTATATCTTCAAAATATTAACCAATATATGATTAATAATAATAATTGTTGTTGTTAATAGCAATTATTATTATTATTATTATACATTTAAATAATAATTGTTTTTGTTGTCAGCTTATTTTGTTGAGCACAGTTGGAGTGAGATGTCAGGACTGTCTGTCATTGTGCTGATGCTGTTTCTACAGTGACGGATCGCCGTGGTGATGTGATGTCAGCACTTTGACTGACAGGCTGAAGTCCTGACGATCAGCAGAACGGTCCGTCACAAGGAGGATCAACAGCTTCTGAGTATCGCGCTCACACTGACCTACATAACCTAAAGGACTCACACGTCCATTCTTTAGAATCGTAAATCACTCAGATACCAACTTGCTCAAACCCTTCTTTCCTCCTCTACCAAATGCATGCTATGGTTTCCAGGGCTGATAAATAGGACACATCCATCTGTGATTGATTGTCGAATGCTTTCTCTCCCCACAATGTTTGTCATGGATGTCACAGCACACTTACTGTTCAGAAAATCTCTTTTTAGAGGAAAGATGCAATGTCACTGCTATTTGGAGTTTGCGTTACTTATTTTTGAGCGGTATTACCTCTGTTTGGGAGCAGAAGGAAGCTTGATGTGATGAAGCGAGCTGAAGTTCACAGCATATGAGAGGCGCCCGAGGGCTCTGTCAGCCCTGCTTTGATTTGGATCCGGATCTCAGGGCTGGAAATAGAGATTAACAGATGGCAGAATCTCAGGCTGAGCGTCCGGGCCGGGCCTCACCCACGCCGTACCCGCTGCTCTGTCAAATCACTGGGGGTTTCACACCGTGCCCACACGAGAACTGCAGGATCCAAGCAGAAACATTCCTCATGTCATGTAAGGATTCCAGAAATCCACAGCAAAGCACTAAATCACTGTAAGCTGCAACGGATTATTAAGTTATTTGATAATACTGCAAAAAAATACAAGGAAAATAAAAAATGTTTAATGTTTTTTTTAATATTAGTAGTAAGTGTTACATAATAAAGTTATTACTGTTAGTTTTGTTATCACATTGATATTACAAAACAAATATAAAATAATATGTATATAGAAGTAACTTATAATATTACATAATCGTTACTAATCATATTGATAGATTATATTATATTGAATCTTTTTAGGGAGCGATTATATTGCAAACATTTTACTATAATAGTTTTTATAAAGTTACTTATTACTATCATAAACTGTAATTTCTAGAGGAATTATAATGCATTACAAAGCAAAAATTAATCTTCGTCAATCTTGTAATTATCTATTCTAAATATTTTTCGTACAATTTAATATGACAAAAACAAAAAACACATATTTCATAATTTTTTTAAATAGAATGTTATTTTTTGCAAATGCTAAATCAATAAAGTTGAATATAATTTAACTTTTATTATTATAATCATCATCATCAAATTAAATATTAAGATTATAAAAAGAATCTAAAATGGAAGATATTACTAGGCTTATTATAAATTTAAATAAAAACTGTATTTTGTATAACAAATATATTGCATTACAGCAAAAGTTGTCATAATTATTTATTCTTAATATTTAATATAAAATTAATATAAAAGGTATGAAATAAATTATTTGTAATAATTGTTTTACTGTATTATTACAGGATATTATAAAATAAATATAATTAGTAAATATTATAAAACTAGAAATATTTTATAAAGCAATAATATTGAACTATATAGAGCAAAATTAATTGTTTTAATTTTTTGTACTAATAAATATGAATTTAAAAATAGAAAATAAATATACAATAAAATATTAGAATTATTTTTGTTATCAATAAGTGACTTTGTGAGGGGTTTTGTTGAGAACTGAAAGAAAGCAGAGTAATCACAGAGGAGATGAAAGCATATCCCCAGTGCAAGGTATTAGACTCTATATACAAATGAAGAATATGAATGATAAAAATGAAGATGCTTTTGTTGTCTTTGATCAAAGTGATGACAACAGCCTAGTTATCTATGAGTGCGAGTGTCTGTCAATTCTGTGAACTTGAGATCATTACTAAGCTATAACTCTGGTATTTCCGTCTCGGCTTCCCAATCACAGGTTATTAATGTATGAGTCGGCGTGAAGTCTTGCATTAGTTCTGGGTGAATAAGAAAGCTGAACTGAATCAGGTTGAGTGGAGGAGGAAATATCTTTCTCATCATCTCTCACTCCACTGAGTCAGAAACTCCACACAGCTCTCAAACACAAACGGCTGACGAACAAAACCACCAGATGCGAGCGTGGACGCATGAATGGAGCTGATCTCAAAGCACACAGGTGGGCATACCTGCGCAACGCAATTAGCACATGCAGCTGGTCAAAACCAGGATCGGAGTCTTCAAACACACACAAATGTCTTCAAACTGTCTGTTGGGGATACATTGTGTTTTGTCTAAACTGTCAGCCATTATAAAATGTAAAACAAACGCACGGAGAAATCATTATATGGGTTTGTAAATGTATATAAAAATCAGTAAAGACAGGGCATTAATAAAAACACATTTTTCATATTTATTTTTAATCTGGATTTTAACTTTTGCACTTTATTGCGTTGTGTTTTAAGGTAACAATGTCCATAAAATTAATGAATAATGTTTTTTATACTACTAACTAGTTTTACACTTAAAAAATGCAAAATGTAAAACTACTGTAACTGTAAATAGTAAAAAAAATTAATTCCACTGAATCAATCAAAATACATTCATTTGTACCCCAAACTAGATTTTATGTGTAGAAATAGCTCTTTAAGGTAACTTGCAGGTTATAAAATATTACAAATATCTAAATAAATGCAAACGTTTTGTGTCTAAATAATTTCTTAGCCTATTTATTTATGTGATGATGATTCTTTGTTCATTGAATCTAATTATTATTTTTTGTTATATCATTTTGTGTGCTGTGTGCATTTACTCATTTTACAGCTAATTTTACTCATTCTAACTCAGTTTTTTGATAAATGTAATTACACTTTCATTTCTTGTATTGTGTTGCCACAATGTTTTGAATGTAAGTTTTGGACCTGCTGAAATATGGTTCTGGTCTTAGTCTGGTCCTGATTAATTTTGGGCACTTTTCAGCCTGTCAGACCGTATTAAACCATGTTCTGCAAACCCAAACCATTTTTAGATGTCATATTAGTAGGCCTACGGTAGCCTACACTGTAAAGAACAATTCGTAAAATTGGCAGCTGTGGTTGCTGGAATGTGAACATAAAAAATACAGTAACAGCGTTTCAGGTTGTAAGTTAAATTTACAGTTACATACCGCAATATCATTAACTGATATAATGTTAACATACCAAGCTATTCAATTTCTGAAATCTGTTTTGTATCTTTGAAATACACTGATAAGCACCAAATGCAGGTGATGATGAGAAAGTCACATGATGAACCAAAGCCAATCACAAGCAGCTTTACATATGAACATATATAGAAGGAACTCAGAGTCATTCTCACAAACACTAAACACCATCATGATGAGACTCATTAAACTGAAATGTGCAATAAACATTCATTTAACAACATTACATGTAACATACAACCCTAATAAACAGAACTGATAAGAAAAACTAAGAAGCAGAAAAGTTCTTTCAAAGAAAAAAACATAAAATATAAACAAAATCTGTAATGCAATGCAGGGGAATTGCAATTCTGGGAATGTCTATTTATGATTTACAAGAATATACCGTTAACCCTTTCACAGTTTTTACTGTTAAAATCACAGCCATTTCTTACAGTGTGTTTTTAACAGGATAACTTGACATAGCATGTTAAAACTAGGAGCTTATCACGTGAAATCGTTTTTTTAAAAAGTAAACAGGTGTCCTAACATTTTATCACACCTGTCAGATTGTTACAGCGATATTGTGTAATTTTTCTCATGCTTAAAAAACGATAATTAGGTCTATTTGCAAGCCAGGGGTAGGTTTAGGTTTGAGGTAGGTGAAGATGTAAATAAACCAGAACTTGACAGGTTTTTCATTGACAGTTGCTCTTCAATATGGGATATCATTAGCAAAACCTGAAAGACGTCTGCCAGACATTTGTAAACACCCAGATAGCACATGTACATCTCCAAGATGTCTGTTAAAGATCTTTTGATCTGGAAAGCATCTGCTGTCTACAAACATCTGGCAGACGTCTTACAGATGTCAGTTTTACATACATTCTAAATCAAAAACATCTTAAAGACATCTAACAGACATCTATTTGACATCTAAAAGGAGATGTTCAATAGACGTATTGCAGATGAGCAAACAACCTAAATTATACATCTTGCAGATGTAAATGCAGACGTCAAATAGACATCTCCTAGATGTAGAGCAGCAGATGCTTTCCAGATCAATAACAGACATCTTGCAGACGTACCTGTGCTATCTGGGTTAAGATTAACAGCACAGACGGATCGTTTCTTGAGTGAACGACCCCTAAATTCTAAACGATTCTGGTTTACCAATCAAAACAAGGTAATTTCGAGTCCATGGCCGCATTTCCAGCAGGATTGGAGTCTCTTAGCAGCAAAGGTGTGCGATGAATCAGATGCATCACTTTAGCGATATGCGTGTCTAAAATAAGCCACCTCAGAATGTGTGAGGAGTTTTTCTCAGCTCCGCGATCTCACGCTATGCCACCTTTCCGCGTGTAAGAGCCTCCATCTGCTGCACAATCTTTCCACCAGCCCCGGGAAGCCACCTGACTGGGACGATTTACAGGCGCCAAGATCCTTCACATTGAGTCTGAAGCTTCATAGAGGGAAAAAAGCCGGCCAAAAATTCAACTGTCAGGGAAGTAAATCATTATAAATCAGGCTATGAAAACGGAATCGGCAGTAAGGCCGTATTGACTTTCTGTCTCAAGGTCTCGAAAGAGGATGGATGAGGAATTCACTTTTTTTATGGGTAGTTAAATTTAATCAAGGCCTTTTTCAGGTTTAGCACACACAGGGAGCACGCGTTGCTCGTCTCGGCCGGTAGAGGGCTCTCTAGCGGCGTCAAATGCACACAGATGGAAACGATACTTTATTGATCCCTGAAGGGAAATTCGGTGCAGAACGGCAGGAACATCAAATAAAGTCTGGATAAATACACAACTTCCAACAAACAGCACTAAACATTACATAGAGTGCAGCCAATCATGCCATATAAGTCTCACAGTATCCATTAGCGCCATCCTTAACGACTCAAAATAAACTAAATAAAACACAAATAGCAACTGAGCTGAAGGTTATTATTATACACTATATTATTCCCCAAACAAACCTACAGAATGTAAACATATACAAAAACGTGCTTGCCTAAACATGCTTTTTAACATTTTTGATTAAGGGACACTTCAAGGAATAATAAAGAACATGGTGCTTTTTGTGTGAATGGCCAAGTCTTAGTTTTTAAGAGATGATGTCATTTTTAAATACATATTTGGATTTAACCTCTGAGTTAAATAGTTTTGTTACAGCGTCACGATCTGCTGTTGTGCAAAACTTTGTTGTTTAGCAATCCAGTCAGACTTAAAATAATCCAGACGCACATGTGTCTGTCTGCTCCGGCCTGTAACTCATCACTCACATGGTTGCCAGTGAAGGCCATTTCTCTGCACGGATCTCATTACCCGATCTCTCTCTTTTTCATTTCCCTATCTCTGCTTCCCTGTCTCTCTCTCTCTCTCTCTCTCGCTTCCATCTTGTGTACAGCTGCCTCAGCTGTAAGTCTGACTCAGGGCCGCCACTCTTGATTCATCCCATGAGTCTTTGGGGCAATGCCCGCTCTCTTCCCAGACACGCACATTTGCATAACCATAAATCACTCACCAAAAGAGACACTCAGTAAACAATGAGGCTCTGTCGTTGTTTCTGTACAGCTACAGGTTTCAGTCAAAATAAAGACATGAATCTTATAGTTCACCCTAATATGAAAATTACTCCATTATTTACTCATCTTCAAGCCATCCTAGGTGTATACAACTTTCATCTTTCATATAAATACAATCAGGATTATATCTGGCTCTTTCCAACGTTATAATGGCAGCCGGTAGTGGACCAGAAAAAAAGTGCATAAATCCATCCTAAAAAGGGCTTCACACAGCTCCAAAGGCCTTCTTAAAGGAAGCAATGGGCTTGTGTAAGAAAAATATCCAAATTTAAAACTTTATGAACTGTAATCTCCAGCAAAAGACAATTGAACAGCAAATTTAAAATAAAGACATATACAATAATATTTTGCCCAAAAACTGTGCCTCTTAAGCATATTCTTTTTATTCTTAATAATATTATATACATTTATAAAAATGTATATAAAATATAAATATGAATTTAAAAACATTAATGCAAAATATAAAGTATTTTTATATATTTTTTTAACATTTCTCCCATTACCTATCACTCAAAGAAACCTTGTTGTCTTTAGCAGTAATAGTGATATTGTTTATTTAAACATTATTGCACTACTAATGTAATTTAAAAGGTAATATTTTATTTCATGACAAATATGCACATCCTCCTCTCATTCTTGTTACTGTAATGCAAAAAGACCTCTCTGTAATTATAATTATAATGGAATTTTATTCTATAATTTAAATAATATTAAAATATGAATGTATTTTTTTTCCTTTTGTCATTGAGACATTATTTTCAACAGTTAATAATAAATAATTAATTAATAGTCCTGAAGTAGGTTTCATTCTCTCTTCATGTAGAAGGTGATTCTGTTCATGACAGCCCTAGTGAAAAATAAATATATGTATTTAAATCAGTATACTACAAATACATTTTCACATTTTTGTACTTGTGCAGTAGTAGTGCTGAAGTCCAATTAAAGACATAATTGGTGTATTTGATTGTGCTAAAGTACGTTTGAAATATTTTGCATTTAAAGGGCAATATTACACAAAACGACGTGTTCACTGTCTCTTTGGCTCTGCACAAAAATGCTGACAGAGAGCGTTTAGAAACAGCTCTCAGATGTACAGCCCCACACAATAGAATGTCGTATAAAGATCTGGGTTTGACATCTCGTGTTTGATTGAACACTTCATATTTTGCTTCCCCACACAGGGCGACAGAAATAGGATAATTTATTGTACGACCCCTGACAGGAATAAACTACACCGTGTCCCACTACGGGGAGATGGATGCGCCTGTGTTACACTTTCACAGGTGACTCGAACTGTTGACAGATGACACACTCGACAGAGTTTGATCTGTGAGAGAAGTCAAAGTTGTTAGGGTTCTGCTGAGTGTGCTGCATAAAACAATAAAAACACACACACACAACTAATTAAAATGGCTGGGGTACGGGTAATATCATGGTACTTTGATATAAAAGATAGACAGACAGATGGATAGATAATGTAGGTGTAATACTATAGAGGTACACATTATAAAAAGACATGGTATATATGTCTAAAACAACATAGTATCATCATGGTACCATAGTAAATAGCATGAGTGCCAGACTAGAGCTTTAAAAGTAATCATTGATTTGGAGGAGATGCTCTTTTCACTAATCTACACTAGATTAAAAGCACTTTAAGATCGAGCTCTCTCCTCCATCAGGTCCTCGCTTGTTCTGTGGTTTAAAGCTCTGAGAAGGGGAGGAGACACACACACACACACACACCAGCTCCGGTCCTCCGTTCGTGAGTAACCGGGAGGGAATAGGCGAGCGCGATCAGACCTCCAGGTGTGTGTAGCTGTATGTGTGTGTTCCGCTCACACCTGGATGCATCATGTGATCAGATACCTGGGCGTGGAGCTAGCGTTCAGTCTGTTATTCGGTAACGGGGATCCCGGAGCCACAGATCTCTGTCTCTCCGCCCGTGAGTGACATGTGAACTTTCCTCGCACCGGGAATCTATTCCTCTCAGTCTGAAGGGGATCCGTGGGCTGGACTCTGCAACTACTGCCAAGGTGAGAAGCTCTACGAGTGTGGGGTATACCTGTCAAAAGACCGTATGAGGTTGCGTTGGGTTTCGGGACGCGTTTCCCGGACGCATGTTGCATGTGAGATGATGCACCGAATGCCGTTTCTTGAAACTAATGTATTTATTCATGCCCGTATTGCTTTTATGCAATATGTTTTTCGACTTCACTAGTAAGTATTCAACACACTCCAGTATGCAGTGTTACGAACTAGTGTGTGACTTTTCGGTGGGTCTACCGTTTTCGGGATGCAATCGGTCGGGGTTCGTCTCGCGCAATAACGCTAACGTCTCGCGGCGCCCCTAGCGCTAAACGTCAGCTGTCTTAAAGACGTTTCGCGTTTGTTTGTAAATCCACGTTAAAGCGATTAACGATGACTTTGGCGATATACTGTCAGATAATGATGACTGGAAGTGCTCGAGCGGCGTATTGTTGCGTCAAGAGAAAGCGAAAACTTGTAACGTTATTCTTACGTCTGTGCTACATAATTGTTGTTCAAACCTATATATAGGCATACTTGTTTGAAAAACAAATACGTAGTTTTAAAACACTTAACTTTTGTTTTGACTTCTTTTGAGGGATGCAAACCCACAATACTGGCGCCCAGTTTGTAAGTATTAGATTGTAATACTCATACTCTTGTGTTTACTCAAATGTTTACTGCTGCTAAAACGTAATTATATTGAAAAAGAAAGCATCTTTTAAGGCCTTCAACCATTTGTTTTGACGTATTTTAAGGTTTTCTGAACCCAACACCCATAGTTCAAACCCTGCTAGTTTGTATTGGTTGAATGCAGCAATACTGACTAGTATTAGTCACTATCCCAGCAATGGTGGTGAGTAACTGTTCCTTGTTGCTGCCAACAGTTTTTCCCTATTTTTACTAGTAACAGTGATATTAACTACAAAGTATGTGTGTTTCGATGGTTAATAATGTCAGATATTTGTGTGTACTTATTGACCATAATTAAATGGTAAAGTTAGTTACTTCCAAGTTTTACCCTAAATATTCATACCGAAATTGAGTCAAATATTATTCCAAATATCAATTTAAGTATTATATGCATGTCTTATTGGCCATTTAATTGAATTATTTATGCTGTAACCCCTGTGTGACGACTACTAGTCATGACCTTGATTTGTCTTAATGGACATGATGGATTTTTAATGGCTTGGATCTGGCTAATAGTGTTTCTTGTCTTGGCTTTGCTTTTCCACAGTGTCCCACAGTGTTGTGCTTGTCTGTTTTGTAAGAACGAGGTTAACGTTAGAGGACTCCGTTTTCGTGCTTTTCCCACATTATTCACTCACATCGCATGTGCTCAAGTACAGAGTACAACAGGTCCGGATGAGCTCTTTCTGTGCCTTTAACTGTGTAAATCCTGCTGTTTGTCTCGGCACACTGGCTCCTTTCAGCCGGAGCTCTGAAGTTGTGCGTCTCTCACATTGTACCGCCTTGTTGTGCCTCTAAATTGTGTCTTTATTGGGCTCTCCTGTATTTCTATGCAGTGAAAGAGAGGAGACATCCCGGGGGATTATCCTCATTAAATGCTTTAAACAAACGTGCCAGATTAGCCGGGTTGGTTCTACATGTGGGGGGAACGCAGCTGAGGGTGGGTGCGGTGTGGTGAAAAGAACAACCCCAACAGCGAAAGGCAGCCTCTTCATAAATACACACCATCTGCACACACACACACACACACACGTAGCCGGCGTGAAATCAGGTCCTGCTCCTGCCTACAGCTCTCGGGCTTATCTGCCGTCCTGCGAGCATTTAGAATAGAGCGACTGTCCCTTATCTGAGCCGCGAAACGCATGATGAATGTCCTCTCCGCACGGAGCTGAATGATTTCATTCACCTTCCGAATGTCCCTGTGTTTTACGCTCAGAAATCATCAATTACCCACAATCACCTGCAGGGCTGTCAGCGAAAGCACTTGGCCGGAGCACTTGTGTTTATCAAAAGCTAAATAAAGAAGTAGCATTTGTCTGATGTTAGCCTGGAGGAAAGCAGGATGGTGATGTTTAATGTCGTACATTCACCTTTTTCTCTGTGGCGGCACCCATGACTTCCTTTATTTCGGAAGGGCTTTGTTTTCAATCAACAGCAGATTATTCAGAATAGTTCGCCAAAAAGAAGAAATGGCACCATACTTGCTTTTTTCCCCTGTGGTTTGGCCGATTACAAGGCTTTTAAGCATGTGCTCATGTTGCCAGCTTGAGTCTGAGTGTCTTTGATTGGTCATTTTTGTTGCCTTCAACATGTCAGGCTGCTCAGCACTTAAAGTAATGCATGTTGATATTGGAGATTCTTGGAAAAGTCGGATGCGTCTTCTCATACTTTTGGATTTTTCGCAAGGATATTCTGAAATAGTTTGGCAAGTGTTTCTTAACCCAGTCCTGATGTTTCAGTCCAGAGAGCGACACTGAAGCCTCTGCTTTAGATTCCTCTCATAGTTTCCAATTTAACTGGGCATGCTCTAATGATTAAGTATAGTCGATGCGATGGAATAAATTGCGACCCTACTAGGTTTTCTGTCTGGCTGCTGCAAGTGGCAGACATGTTATTAAATCTAAACTTGAATGTTTGTTTTGCCTAGCAGCAAAATTTCATTGGACACTTCCACTCAACATTTATTAACATTTACGTTGTATTAAATCATAAAACACAGAATACAATTTTTTTTTTAATAAACAATACCAAAGTAAGGAAGAAAGGAAGTAAAGGAAGTAAATAACAGATTTTTATTGCATTATTATTGTTATTTTAGTAAATGATTGTGAAGTGAATAAATTTTTTTCTAAATTTAATTTAAATTTAACCAAACTATTAAACTGGAAACATTACAGTGGAAAACTAGGAATTTAAAAAGAAATACTATACATGCAGTAGGTTTGATTAGGAATGCACAATATATCGGCACCATATCGGTTATCGGTTGATACTGTTTTTTTTTTATTGCAGTGTTGTTAGATATTATATGTTAAATTATAATTGCTTATTTCCTCAAATTGTGCATTTTAAAGTCACAAATAGTTTAATAGCACTGCAAAATGTAATATTTCATATCTTAAATGAATATTATTTTTCATATCGCACTTGATAATGTTGAGATACAAGTTATGGCGTTTTTAATTTATTTAAATAGTTATTTGTGGATTTTTAGTGTACTTCAGCACATATTCTATATTAAATTACAAAACATTTATTTATTATCAGCCATTATTTCTATAGCAGATTTCAAGGAGAATTAATGCATATTTATGTGTATACATTTACGCTCTCATCTCCTCATTGTCTTTAGGTTTGTGAGTCATCTTTGGGTTTATCTATGATATTCTGGCATCTTGGTGAAGTCGAGAAAGTAGTTTTAAGTCCCCTGATTCCCCTAAGGCCCGGGTTACATCAGATTACAGCAGCATCATGGGAAATGATGGGCATAAGGTGAGATCGCATTCATTCTCACGCTTACTAATCAACAGCTGGCCACAGATCTGTGCTGCCTGGGGGTCTTTATGCAGCATACGGCCTTATCATCGCTCCAGTGCCATATATATACACACCCCTGTATACTGACTAAACCAAGAAAGTCACATCTTCTTCACCACCCTTGTTCTTTCACTTCCTCCATCTTTTCCCTCTCTTTTCATACCATCTGCTGATGGGTACAAACCATTTCCTCAGCTTCGTTCTGGTCACGCAGATGGATTCTGGGTTGTGTTCTAGGGAAAATAAGACACTGGAATGTGTGGGAGAGACCTTTGCACATGCACACAAAACCTTGGCCCGCAGGAGAACAAGATCTCCGGCTTTTGCTTCAAAGAGTCTCGTTACAAGCATAACACGCTATCACTGCAGACTGAGACTGTGGCATAACATTACAGCTGTGTGTGAGAAAGCCAGTGCTCTCCCCCTCAAGACACAGCAATGGCATCCATGTCAAACCCACAGAAACGCTCTACTGTACGGAGAGAGATTTGGCCTGAGCCCAGGCAGGCTCTCCCTCTGGAGCAAATGGGGCAAGCAGGGATTAAACCCAGTTTGTGAATAAAAGGAGAGCCTCCGTTGACAGCCTTAATTAGTCCAAGACTTGCCTCATTCTGGGAAACTGCCAGGTCCTTGACTATTACAGTGGAAAATCCAGTCGGCTTCCACTTGAACGGCACCAATTCCAAACACGCCCTTTTGTTAGA
This sequence comes from Enteromius unitaeniatus, assembly GCA_032359435.1. NCBI lineage: Eukaryota > Metazoa > Chordata > Actinopteri > Cypriniformes > Cyprinidae > Enteromius > Enteromius unitaeniatus. Next base: position 2,952,549 of record JAUMHI010000074.1, read on the forward strand.
TTAGACTGAAAGTTTAAGGCACGAGCTGTTACTTTTTTGTGTTGGAAACTCTGCTTGAGTGGCGTAATTCAAGAGAACAAAACTTAAATGAGCTTATTTTGGGGGCCTATTATCGGCGCCTGCAGAACTGTGCAAAAAGCCCTGTAGGTTTTCACAGACTTTGACACCTGTCGTTCACAAAGATCTAGATTGTTTTATTAGAATTAATTTAAGTTATACTTGTTATTAAAAATGCTTTCAGCTACCCATAAGAGTGTACTTATCAGTGTTAAAGGAACATGCCATGCATTTTTTTTGAAAATAGGCTCATTTTCCAACTCCCATTCAGCCGATCTCCGGGCCTGTGCTATGATCTATGCTTTTAGCTGTAGCTTAGCATAGATCACTGAATCTGATTAGACTGGTTAGCATCTCACTCAAAATGACCAAAGAGTTTCAATATTTTTCTTATTTAAAACTTGATGTAGTTTGAAGACAGATGGAAAATGTAAAGCTGCGTCGAGCTGCGTCCGAAAAACGCTTTGGGAATGCCTCCAGCGTGACCACGCTCTGAAACTGCTATGCAAACTGTCCAATGAAGTGCTGAGACCTCATCCTCAGGAAGAAGAACCAACCAGGAAGAATAAGCAGTGCACACCAGCCTCATTCATTCTATGCGGCTGTTGTTTCCAAGCTCTGTTCAGACTTTCTAGTTTAAAAATTAAAAAACTTAAAAAAAAAAAAAAATGTCTGCCAAGAATTTTCAAAGATGTGTTACACCCTGTGGTTGTTACCTCACACCCAAGGACACGCACCAGCTTTGTGTTGTGGGATTGGGCCGCCCTCGAGGGAGGCGACTGCCCGCATTGTATGCAGCTTTCGCTGGCCACACTCCACTCTCGCCGAGGCGGAGCGCCGCTTACACTCTTTGGGTTCTCAAGTTGATCTACTAGAGGGAATGGAGTCGGGTGAACCCCTATCTCCTTCCCAGCCAGGCAGATCTGTAGACCTCTCTCCGGGGCAAGGAGCGCCGCTGATACCGGCTACTCCTTCCCAGAGAGATTCATTAGCCTCGCTCTTATTCCTCCGAGGAGGTGGATGTAGTGAGCATTGACAGTCAGCCAGTATCACAGTCTCCAAGATATGAGGAGCTGTTAGAAGTTGTCACCCGCACTGTGGAACGTCTAAATTTAGACTGGCCGGAGGCACCGCCATCCGTCATTACTACTAGTAGGCTAGATGAGCGGTTTCTCAAATCTCGCCCGTCTGTCTCTCGCCGAGCTCTCCCGTTCTTCCCGGACCTGCACGAGGTCCTGGGGTAAGCCCTATCCAGCCAGATTGTTTATTCCTTCGAATGACTATTATGGGAATATTGCGGGGGCTGATAAAACGGGGTATAAGAAGATGCCGGTAGCCGAGCAGACGGTTGGAGCCATCTGCCCGCTTCGGCCGCGTCCTCTCTCACATCTCCCTGTCTCCCCACTAAGCCGCTCCGTTTTACGTCAGCGGGGAAGGGGTATACATCTGCGGGTCAGGCTGGCTCTTGCCTGCCCACTCAAGCCGATCTGCTCAGAGAGCTCAGTCAGCGCAAACAAATAGACCCACAAGATATTGTTGAGCTGGGTATGGGGGCTATGGTTGCAGCAGAAAGACATTTATGGTTATCACTATCAGACGTGAAAGTACAAGAGAAAGTTGTTCTTTTAGATGCTCCAGTATCAGCTTCGGGGCTGTTTGGCGATGTAGTCAACTCAGTCGTTGAACAGCACCAAGAAGCACGGAAACACGTTGCGGCTTTACAGAGCGTGCTCCCGTGCCGCACATTTACTTTGACGGGGCAGCCTATGAGCAGTGCTGCTTTTCTTCGAGCTAGCCAGAAAACAAGTGTTGCTTCACGGTTATTTCCCTTTGGGTGTTAAACATTATAATGAAAGGTTACTGCATCCAGTTCAAACAGACACCTACTCGATTCAGCAGAGTTCAGTGCACTGTAGTACTCGAGCAGACACTGGTGTTGTGGGAAGAAGTAAAAATTTATTAGACAAACGGGCCATCGAAGTGGTTCTGCTTTTGTCCAGGGGCTCAGGCTTTTACAGCCGGTATTTCGTGGTTCCAAAAAAAGAGGGCTGAGGCCCATATTAGATCTCAGGCAACTGAACAGGTCAGTCAGCCAGCTGAAGTTCAGGATGCTCACATTGAAACAAATTGTGAATCAAATCAGGTCAAGAGACTGGTTTGTCACAATAGATCTCAAGGACGCGTATTTTCATGTGTCTATTCATCCGTCATACAGGAAGTTCCTAAGGTTTGCTTTTGGGGGCGAAGCTTATCAATACCGGGTTCTTCCCTTTGGTCTAGCACTCTCTCTCCATAGATTTACAAAGGTAGTGGACGCAGCCTTAGCTCCGTTGCGGCTACAGGGCATTCGTGTCCTCAACTACATCGACGACTGGCTAATTTTAGTGCAATCTAAGAGCGAAGTGAGCCGACATCGAGATGTTTTCCTTGCTCATCTGAGAAAATTGGGGTTGAGACTAAACACCAAGAAAAGTGTGCTTTCTCCAGGTCAGAGAACCACTTATCTGGGTGCGGTGTGGGATGTCCCTCGCTCGAATCAACGCGATCCTACGGGAAGTCAGAAGGGTGCAGGAAGGCCGTTCATCAACAGTGAAGTTTTTCCTGAGATTGTTAGGTCTAATGGCAGCAGCATCAAATGTGATCCCACTAGGCCTATTACACATGAGGCCGCTGCAGTGGTGGCTCAAGTCTCTCGACGCTGCGTGCGAGCTCTGGATATGTGGAGAAGCGTGGAGTTTCTCAAACTAGCCCCAACTCTAGGTGTGCCATGTCGACGAGTGGTCCTAACGACCCATGCTTCTCTCCCGAGGGCTGTGGACCGGTCAGCATCTTTCCTGGCACATAAATCAGCTGGAAATGTTGACTGTGTTCCGGGCGTTAAGGCACTTCTTTAGGGGTCTAAGAGGCTGCCATGTGTTAGTCCGGTCTGATAACACAGCAGCGGTCGCTTATATCAAGCACCAAGGAGGTCTGCGTTCGCGCCCCTTATACAAGCTGGTGCGCCAGATTCTAGTTTGGTCTCAGGGCTGGCTCCTTTCACTAAAAGCAATCTATGTCCCGGGGCACTTAAATGTGGGAGCAGATATCCTGTCGAGACAGGGGATGAGGCCCGGGGAGTGGAGGTTGTATCCAGATGTCGTGCAGCGAATCTGGACAATCTTCTACAGAGCCGAGGAGGACCTATTTGCGACTCAGGAGAGTGCACAATGTCCCCTCTGGTTCTCTCTAGTTCACCCAGCTCCGTTGGGTCTAGATGCTACGGCCCAGACATGGCCGAGGCTCCGTCTGTACGCTTTTCCCCCGATATCTCTGATCCCAGGAGTTCTAGAAAGAGTCCGCCAAGATGCGGTCAGTTTACTGCTTGTGGCCCCGTGTTGGCCAGGGCGGGTATGGTTTTCGAACCTGGTGTCTCTCCTCGACGGCTCTCCATGGGAGATTTTGATCAGGAGAGACCTTCTGTCTCAAGTGGGGGGGTTAGTATTTCACCCTTGCCCGGAGGCACTGAAACTATGGGTGTGGCCTCTGAGGGGGCGCATCTCATAGCTACTGGTTTGTCAACCGAGGTTGTTCAGACTATACTACAATCCAGAGCTCCTTCCACGAGGAAATTATATGCACTGAAGTGGAGGCTCTTCACTTCATGGTGTAATAGTCATCATCAGGACCCAGTTAACTGCCCGATTAGCTTCATTTCATGGTTTCATACAAAACCTGCATACAAGCAATTTATTTTATTTTTTTTTTTAACAAATTATTTTTGTTTTCAGCTTTATTTAATCATTTTTTGGGGGGAATTTATCAGTTATTAGCTATAACGTCAAGAAAATTCTATTTGTTCACTTTTAATCCACAATTTGCCTTTTAAAATTAAAACGGCATGAAAATTTGTCCCCAGGTTATGTCTGAGTCTGCCTATTATAGAAGAAAAATCACTTGTCGGACAGTTTGATGTTATATTAAAGCTGCCAAAATGTTTCAAGCGTAGTTAAACTAACGTTGGTTTGGGGTATTATTTCATAAGCTCAAGTGAACTGAAGCGTGCTTTATTTATCTTTGCACGCAGAGAGATTTTCCGCTTGAACCCGCCTCAGTCAAACGGATAAGTGCAAAATTATAGATCCGGGTGATGCGCGTGACATCGCCATTCCCTTCACCTTTGTTTCTTTTTTCCCCTCATTCCAGTGAGGAGTTCACTTGGGCACTGAAGGGTGTAATTCATTTCTACAGATCTGAGTAATGTCTTCTTCAGTCTTCAAACAGAGCGCTCACCTCACACGGAGATTGCTTTTAATTACTGACACTACACTTCTCATAATGTGGGGTTCCGTGTGGCGGTGGAGCGGGCCATGTTTGTGGGGTTTCTTAGCGTGTTCAGGAGGGGGAAATTCTCCAGGCAGTTAATTAAGGAATAGACACTCATGTGTTTTTGGCTCCGAGCCACGGCGGAGCCAAAAATGCATGAGTGAAGGGTCAGATACTTGCCAAACAGCTGGAAACCAAGGTCACGACAACCTGAGCAAAAAAGATGGAAAGGAGGAGGGGCAACCTGGCAAGAAGTCTGCAAGGAGTTGAGTCGGTTGCCAGAGGAGGAGGTGGATGCAATATTTTATTTAGACATTAATCCGAGGCTTTACGGTGGCTTTCCTTGGACTCAAGTGTGAAAGACACTCAAAGAAAAGCAGAACTGGTTCACACAGTATTTTCAGCATGTCTTAAAAGCAGTCTGTGGTATCATGGGAACGCCGTTGTTTTTCCTTCCCTGTTGAAAGATCAGCTCAGGCCAGCATGGATTTCCTTAAATGCCTTTTTTAATATATGTTTTTTATATGATTATGAACAGCATGGGCCTAAATTATTAATAAGATGTAGGCTGAATAGGAAAATAGCATTTTTGTAAATGCATAAGCAACAGCAGATGTGCGAGTAACCAAACCCAAACAACAAGCTCTGCGTGGAATATTATGTTATTTTAAAATATTGGATGTGCTGTAGCTTTATTACTAGTGACGTGTTTTTGCTCCAATCAGTAACCTTAACTGTACTCTGTGTGTTTGTGTATGCTGTGTGTATTGTGTAAGTGTGTACTCACACATTTTATATACATTGGGTACGGAAAGTATTCAGAGCCCCTTATATTTTTTACTCTTTGTTACATTGCAGGCATTTGCTAAAACAATTTAAATTAATTTTTCCCTCATTAATGCACACACAGAACCCCATATTCACAGAAAAACACAGAATTGTTGACATTTTTGCAGATTTATTAAAAAAGAAAAACTGCAATATCGCATGGTCACAAGTATTCAGAGCCTTTGCTGTGACCCTCATATATTTAAATCTGATATTTATTGTATCATTTTTGAATATATTTTGAAATTGTGTGTGTGTGTGTGTGTGTATATATATATATATATATGCACACATAATTGAGACACACACAAACACATTTTTACTTTATGTGTGTATATATATATATATATATATATATAATATGTGTACATTTTGTGTGTATAATATATAACCAATATATATTTATATACACACATATATGTGCATACACTGTATGTGTACAGTGTATATGTGTATGTATAAAATCACTTTTCAAAAAGAAATAATTATATTGTGTTTTTCTGGTTGTGGTTACAAAACATAGTGAGGTTAATAGCTTCCTGTTTTTCCATTTAGAACTACAGAATAGACCTGCGATCCATCTGTAATTGAAAGCATTGTTCTGTAATGACACCTCTAATCTCCCTGTTCTATGAGCTCATGAGGTCATGACCTTTAAATGCGATACCACTGATGACAGTCATTTGTAATGCGTGGAGATGAGTCTATACTTCCAGACTAGCAGTGGTTTTGGTGCCTGTAGCGTGTGGGGACCCAGACGTGTGTTTGGAGGTGACCCTGACGGCTTTAGCAGCAGGCTGTGGGCTCGCTGAGGTGGAGGGAAAGACTTGTGCTGCTCTGGGACTCTCTGCGGAAACATTCCTGAGCTGATTCCCGGCCAGGAATTTCAGTTATGTGCATGAAACCAGGCCGAAAGAGAGGTGGCCCCTCAAAGACGACGAGGCCTTTGATTTTCAACATGTTTGTTGTTTTGCTTCCTGACCTCTGCAACGGCACGTCTGAGTAACTCTTTTTTCCTTTTTGTATTTATATATATATATTTAAGAACAACAGTGTAGCATTTGCACTCAAAAAATAAAATTTTAGACCTATGTTAAGATTATGTATTTGAATTGCCTATAAATTGTCAATTAATTTTGACTACACAATACTGTTTTGAGAGAGGTTATATAATATCCACTTAAAATATGTAATTATCTAAAATACATATTTTACTGTCACTGTTATGCAGATTGATCATAAACAAAGCTAAGAGGATTCTTACCAGTGGAAATCCTTCACAAAACTTAACATCTGCCACATTTGATCATGGTAGAAGGCAAAATGTTTCAATGTTACAAGCATTTTAGTTAAATGTGATTCATGCAATATTTCATACCATTATCCTGCGGGTTAATGCAGGAGTCCGATTTAACTGATCATGGGTCAAGAAAGAGGAGAGATGACTGACAGATCATGCTGAAGGATTTGCTGCTCAGCAGATTGACAGATATCTGATCTTATAAGACACATGATCACCAAATGTTAATAGTGGTCCCCTGATGCACAGCAATTATATTCAATATTAGAATGTTTGAGTGGATGGTAATGGAAAGCTATAGAGAGCAAATGAGGAATCCCAGAAATTTCTGTCATTTTTTGAAATTGTGTCTAGATGCACTTTTTTTAGGTCCAGGGGAAAAGGGGATGTATGGTCATCCTACATAAAACGTATTAGTTCACGTTAAAACAGTTTAATTCACTTGACTGCCATTGGTCAATCAAACTGAGAGCCCTGTCTCCAACTATCAACTGGTTGAGATGCTTGAATTGCTAGACTTTTGTCTTGCTTATAGTCATTTCCGCATATTAAATTGGGACAGAAGAAAGCATTTTAACATCTAAAAAAATTACACACTTCAGCTTTAAATGAAAGAGAAGCATGTAAATGATTCAGAAACACTTCCTTCTGGCTGTTTTGTACTTTATTGATATTCCTTGCCTAATTTTCTTTTTCCTCACATCCCGACAGTTTCAGTTCCCTTCTGTTTTTCAGTCTTTTGTTTTATGCTCTTTGTTTGTATTTTTCTCCCCCTCCCTTATCCGGCTGTCGCGGTGCCTCGGGCTCAGGATCCGTCCTCGGATCCGTGGCTGCGCTGATGGTGTCGTTACAGTTATGTGTCTTCAGTGTGTCTCTAGCCGTCCGGGTGCGAGTAGACTGATCCGATCGGACACGCACCCCTCTTCGTCTGACTCATCTAGGTCGAGACTCAGCCATGTTGACCCATGGCTCTTTATATAAACACACATTTCTCCTGACTGTCCTGCTGTTTACACCTGTTTACCAAAAGTACTACAGCTACAGGTAAATACTTATTAAATTCTAAATGGTACTAATTGGTGTACCATATTGAATTTGAAAGGGGGGTGGGGGGTTAATATATTACTACCATAGTACTTTGAGCAAGTAACACAGTTATCTTTAAAATTAGCATAGTGTGTGTCCAAAAACAAACAAAGAAAAAAAATCTAAGTATTACCACAGTACTGTTTGGCACATATTTGGCCATTGTATTTGAATTACAGGACTATGGTATATTTCAAAGTATTATCTTTCTTATGCCACTACAGTATTGTTATGCGGTTGGTACAAAATGTATTCATTTCCAACAAAAACATAGTTTTACCATGGAACATATATTTCAATGCTATGGTATATCACAAACAACCATATATTGCCAAATGATACCTACTGAAAAAGAGGTTTCAAACTATCATAGTATTACCATCTGAGACCACTAGTATTTGTTTGTGGATGGTACAACATTGACTTGGTATACATGAATCGCAGTAAATTTTAAAATACTATAGTATTGCCACATGATACCTCCACAGTGGGTTTTTTTGGGTGTGTGAGGGATGGCAAAAATATGGTTTTACCATGGTACA
>JAUMHI010000074.1:2976347-2990416 GCA_032359435.1 Enteromius unitaeniatus
CAAGAAGCTATTTTTATTAATAACAAACAATAAATTAACAAACATGACTGAATAACACACTCTTCTTATTTATAAACATAAACATTTGTATAAATTAAACGAAATATGCCATTACTGAACAATACTTTAATATTATTATAAATAAACCTTCTTGTTACCGAAGTACCGGGTCTTTTGACAACACTACCTCCATGGGTTAATACATTTGATTTCCATTGAATAATTTTTGTGTGATTTTGTTGTCAGCACATTCAACTATGTAAAGAACAAAGTATTTAATAAGAATATTTAATTCATTTAGATCTAGAATTTGAGCAGTGTATATCTGTTTTTCTGGATTCTTTGGAAATAATTAGGTTTAAAATTTGAAATGTCAATCTATTGTAACATTATGTATTTACTGTCACTTTTGATGAATTTAATGCATCTTTACTGAGTAAAAATATTAATTTCTTTCAAAAACAAAACTTCTGGTCCAAAACTTGTATACAGTATTGTGACACACATTGTATTGTTACCATAGTATATAATTACTTATATGCTAAAATTATGTTCTGCCCACCCGTGTTTGAGATCTACTTTAGACAGCTTGACGTTTGTAGATAAGGGACAAGTTGAAACCATATTTGTTTAGCATTTGCATTGGCAGCTTTTAAAACTATGTGAGCCATGAGTGATTTTAAACAGGCTGCTGTTAGCTGATTGATAACGTTTAGCGCGACATGGCTGCAATTCCACTGGGACTGAAAATGAAAGGATGAAGCAATACTGCACATCACTGAAATCCAGCACTGGGCCCAATACCGAGCCCTGAGGGACGCCGTAATGGCTGCATGTACCGCAGATTTCTTTCTGTTGCACTGCTGGAGCTAATGGGGCGGCGTTTGGGTGAATGTTTGAATCTCACATTACTCACAATCTGCCTCTCTAATGGCTCTTCAACGTTTTAAATCGTTTTCACTGCTAAAACAAGCTCTCGGCGGCTGCTCGATTAGGGCATCAGCGGACGTGTAATGATTGTCTGCGCTGTTGTTGTTTTTTTATGGAAACATTGATATCTGAGACCATGTTTACACTGAGTTAGACAGTGTCCGTTCACTTAGAAGTTTAGTTTAAGAAGTTTAGCCGGTTTAATGTAGTGCAACCAGAGGCTGGTTAAACCACTTTGTCATAAAGATGTGTTCAGAACTTGCTTAGAAGATGGAATTGCATCTTTCAAGTTGCAATTTTAGGGCCCTATGAAATCTGTTTTGTTTTCCCCCAGAATCCTTTTTCCCCCCTCCCAATTCTGTTTTTCCCATTTTACTTTTTCAGAATTTCATCAATCAAAAAGCATTAAAAAATAATGAATTGAAATGATATAACTTACACAATTAATGCACACTTCATGAAAACATGAAGCTTGCACAATGCATAATATTTTTTATTGTTATTTTCACCAAATTCTGTGTTTTGCATGATTTTTCCTATATTCCATTTTAATGGTTTGACTAAATTGTAATAATCAAAACAATTAAATAATTTTATATAAAAATATTATTTTTATTCAACCGTTTTTTCTGAAATACTGTGTTTTGTATTTACATTTGTCTGCTAAATAAATTCTGGTGAATATCCTTAATTTACTTTTTATTAATACTTGTATTATTAGTAGTAATAATATCATTACACTGATTATGTAATACATTTCTGTCACTGTTTCTTCAAGTTAAACCAGGCTTTTATTTTGATGGGTTGCTGTGAAGACACAAATTCTTGCGTACAATATGGAGATTGGAGATTCTGGACATTGTTTGTGTTCATGTACTCTTATATTGAGACGGCAGAGGATGATAACATGCAAGCGTCATATTTAAATAGTATTTTTGGAGCAAAATATTCACTATTCCAGATCGTGTTTTGATTTAAATTTGTACAGACCTATTTTTTGATTTATCCATCAAAATTTTGCCTTGACTTTCCATGTTATACAGTAAATTTCAATTTTACGACTGGATTCTGTGATTCCATCCGTGTTTACTGCATCGCTAAAATCATAGGTACCTACATTTTGCGTATTTTACTATGTGTTTGCACCATTAACTGATTTGCGCAATTCGTTAAATTGAATATGATGCAAAAACAATGCAGATAGTGTGTTGATGTTATTAGTAGGAGCAATTCGTTCTTAGCCTGTCCCTCACCTAAATATTTACAGAGTCATATTCCTCTTTCTCTGTTCACTCTCTTTTGTTGCGAGATGTGTTGACGCTCTGGGAATGACTTGCAAACAGATGCGGTCCAGCTTTGCTCCTTGTTGACGGACTCCCGCTGGTTTTGGCTCGGTTACCAGTGTGAGAATCGTCATTGCAACACCTGTTCCTTTGCTAAGCACCTTCTTGTCTTCTTGAATGATTTGCTCTCTCAGGGATATTTCTGTGAGGGTTTATCTGTTTTTTTCCTCGTCTCATTCTCTCTACCTCAATCTCTCCTTCTCCGCTTAAGCTCATTAAATGTTTCCGAGAGAATAGGAAATCAATGGCGCATATGGTGTGAGAGAACTTTTTTCTTGATTTGTTTTACCCTGTATTTATCTGTTTTCACATATCTCTCTCTTGCCTTCAGTTCCTGTCAGTGTTTGGCAAGATATACTTCCTTGAGAAGCAAAATTGTGGCAGATATTGAAGGGGTAATTCCCAGAAAAATGATTAGGGAGAGTAAATAATGTCAGAAATCCATTTTCAGGTGAACTATCCATGCTTAATGCTTAAAATGAGTTGGAGCCATTGGGGCAAGACTGACTAAACTAATTTTAAGAGAGTGTATCTTGAATTAAATCTTAATATCCTATGCATTTGTGCTTCTCAAGTAAATCTATCTTGATGTTTAAACATTTGTACCAGAAAGCAAGACAAATACTGATTAAGAAATGTTTTTTTTCTTTCTAGGTTTTCACACTCATCTTCTCCTGGCGCAGCAGACTGTAAGGTAGGAAAATGGTTGTTTTCAGTTTGGATGTGCTCTTCATCTTGTTGGCAGACTAGCCATAGGTTGGCGGCTCGTCTGGTGTTTCTAGTTGAAACGGCTATGCAGTGCTTGGTTAGGTTCCCACACGACCTTTATTCATCCTGACACACATCAGGCTTCTGGATTGCAGCGGAAAGAGCTGCTGGAAGGAAACGAGAATGTGTCTGATCGCTTCAAATGTTTATTGCCCCCCCCCCTCTCGTTTAATCATCCTTACTGGCTCTCTCCGTGCTGAGTTGTGGGTTTGATTAGTCAGCCTAGTGGAGGATGACAGCATGCTAAACTGTCTTTCTAAAGTGACTGAAATCGGCCTTCTTCCTTAACATACTTCATGTTCTGGGTCTTACTGTGCATGATTTATCAGGTTACTCTAAATAAAACTAAATAGAAATGATCAGGGCTACATTTCCCAAAGGCACTGTAAGCATTGCGATGCTAGAAGAAGAATTTTTTGCACAAAGAAAACAAAAATAACATAATTTACTCAAGTATTCTTCTCCCCTGACTTTTAGAGAGTATCACAATGCAGTGCATACACACGCTTTAACTAATTTGACATAATCAGCCGTGTTTACATCCAGGTGAAAGCACGCACATGGACATAATCTTGAGTTGTGATACTCTCTAAAATGGTGGAAGATGTAACTCAAGGGAGAAGAATAGTTGAGTAAATTTTGTAAAAAAAAGTATCCTTCTAGTGTCGCAAAACTGTAGTTGATCCACTGATGTCACATGGACTGTTTCACTGATGTTTTTACTACATTTCTGGATCTGAGATCATTTCAGGTGTGTTGCTGTCTATGGAGGGTTAGGTGGCTCTCTGATATCATCAAAAATATCTTAATTTGTGTTCCAAAGATGAACAAAGGTCTTATGGTTTTGGAACGACACAAGGGTGAGTAATTAATTGACTGAATCGTAATTTTTGGGCGAACTACCCTATAAGTATATCGTAGACCCATTGAAACCAATGAAGTTACGATAAGCTTAAACTTACAATGTTTTTGTGAAACACGTAATTTACTAAATAAGCCAGTCTTGTTAATAAACCTGGCATATTTGGTGAACTTTTTTTATGAAACAGGCCCCAGATCAGCTCTCCTGACTTTTTTTCTGTTGATGTAAACAAGGAAAAATTACCGTAATTAAATAATACTGTACCTAACCATCCAAGCGTTTGGGATCGCTAAGATAAAAAAAAATAATGTTTTGGAACAAAGTTTCTTATCCTCACTAAGGCTGCATTCGTTCCATAAAAATACAATAAAAATGGTAATAACGTGAAGTTAAATTTTCAGCAGCCATTGCTCCAGTTTTTAGAGTCACATGATCATGTCTGAATATGATCCTTCCTGAAGAAAATGTTTTTGCAATGAATTAAAAGTTTAAATAAACATTTTAAATGGAAATTGTAAAATTACAAATGACGTTCAGTGTATCTTTTTTTCCTTTATAAAAGTGGTATGTAAAAGAACGGATTCTTATTGACCGCAGCCTTTTGAATGGAGATGTATCTATGGTTACTAATTAACATGATGTCAGTGAAAGTTATTTTAATAGGCAGAGCAAGTTGTTCGATCGTGTCATCTAGCTTCTTTGGAATAACGTGCATAATTCACACCAATAAATCGTTCCCATTAAGACCAGGAACGTGTATTAAGAAAGCAAACCCGAGAGCATTTTGACATGTTTCCTTTGTAACTTTAATCCTTCTTTGTCTCGGCAAGCTTGGCTCAATATGATGTACTATAACCTGAGCGTGTAAACACACACACACAGCCTCAGCACTTTCCAGCGTTCTGGCCGTATTTCAGGCTTCTGCTTCACTATCAGCAGTGGAGCATCTTCGCTCTCGCCGTTCGGCCAAGCCTGGGAAACAATACGTGCTGTTATTTATTTATTATTTTCAGAAAGAGGCCGTTTGTCGTTGTGTCGGGGGGGGTGTGTGCGTGTGTGTGTGTGTGTGTTAGGCTGTCGGGCAGGTCCAGGCACAGCCCATTGTGAGGAATAATGGATGCTATGGCCGCTATCGCAGGAGTTATCTCCCTCACACACACACACATACGGGGGCTTGAGGAGCTGGTGATAAATGACTTTGAGACTCGCTGTCTGCGATCAATAAACCACTAGCAGCAGATGAGTGAGACCGAGCTGCCGCTCTCCGTTTCTACTTTACTTCTCTCCATCTGCTCCGCTTTGGCTCCTTTAGTCGCTCTTGTCTCGTCTCATCTCTCATTCTCTTCCCATCTGGTCTCTCATGATCTGCTATACTTTTCTCATATCATATCTCACTGTGTTATCTTTTTTCGTCTCCTTAACTTGGCCTGTTTTCCAATCTCGTCTCATTATCTTCACAACATTTATCATCTCAGTTCTGCTCTTCTTGTTTGTTGTCTCACTATTTTTTTATTTGTCTTGTCTCATTTTCTTGCCTAGGCTCTCATCATTTTTTATCTATTTCTTCTGAGCTCTCCTTGTTTCTCTTCAACTCTTATATTACTTATCATCTGTGTTCTCATAACGTCTCTTGTTTTTTGGTTGTAAGCTTCTTGTCTCATGTCTGATGTTCTTCTCCTCTGGTCTTGTCTCTGCTTTCCTCATCTGTTCTATTCACTTCCCACTTTTTTTCCTGGGTATTTTTTCTTTCCGCATTTTGCTTCTCATTTGTCTCATCCCTCATTTTTTCATTTTCACTTTTCCTACTGCTTATTTTACTCCTCTCTCCTCATTTTCTCACCTTGATGCTTTTATAATGCTCGTTTTGTCACAGCTTGTCTTTCTGGTCTCATTTTTTCTTCTTTCAGGTCTCACCTCTTCAGTCTCTGGTTCATATAATTTCATCTTTTGGTCCTGTTTCATGTCTCATCGTTTTGTCTTTCTAATCTCATTTCTCACTCGTCTCAACCACATCTGATATTATCTTTTTTTCTTACTTTCTTTGTATTTCCAGGTCTCATATTTCTCATTTCATCTCCTCCCTTTCTTTTTATCTAGTCTTTCTCATTTCTTTTTTCACATCTCATCTCTGTCTCATCCTTTCTCAGCTCATTTTCACCTTTTGTTTTCACATTCACGTCTCTGCTTTTCTCACATATCTCATTTTCAGACGTTTCTCGTCTTGTTGCTTTCCTCTTGTCTTTGCTCGTCTTGTTGCACCACCTCTCTCTGGTCTCTTTTCTTTTCCAGTTTCTCATCAGTTTTTTCTGGTTTCGTCTCATTTCATCATTTCTTTCTTAATTTTTTTTTTTCTCACTCATCTGTACTCCCACTGTTTTTAAATCTCTTTCTCATCTCGTCTCAGTTTGTCTCAACTCATCTTCACAATTTCACATCTCATCTCGTCTCTGCTTTTCTCCCACAAACCTTTTTTTCTTGTTTTCATGTCCCATCTCTTGTTGACTGTTGCTTTTCTCACAACTTTATTTTCTCACTTCTCTGCTTGTTTTGTCACGTCTTCTTTCTGCTGTCTTCTTTTCCAGTTTCTCATCATTTTGTGTTTTCTTCACTTTTTCCTCTCAATTCACATGTTTTCTCATCCCTTCTGTTTTCATCTAATCTTACTTTTTTCTGATCTAATCTCGTTTTCACATCTCTTGTCTCATTTTCTTGTTTTCATGTCTCATTTCTTACTTTTTCATCTTGTCGCTTTTCTTTCATCTTTATCGTGTCTCTTCTTGTTTTGTCACAGCTCTTCGTTTTGGTATTTTCACATCTCAACTTCATCAAATTTTCTCATATCTTCTTGTTTCTGTTATATCATGTCATGTCATGTAGATGTTTTTAATGGTTTCATAATTTTTTGCCTCATGATTTTACTCGTTCAATTTATTGATTTTTATTTCTAGTCTCTCATTGTCTCTCATTGTCTATCTTCTACATTATTTTTACCTCCTTTTCTTATTTTATCTCATCCCATGCTTTCTTTCTCTTCTCATTTCTCACTTGTCTCATATTTTCTTGTTTTTCTCATCTTGTCGTTTCATCTGGTCTCTGTCTGTTTTGTCAGCACTCTTGTTTTCTGGTCTCATCTTTTCTGGCCCCTCTTCTCCTCTCTAATCTTCTCTCTTCACATGAATCTCACCCGTGGTCATGTAGGTCTTGTTTGAGGGGCGCAGGTGATCGCTGGTCAGTCACACACCCTCACACATCATTGTTCAATTACTAACACTCAAATGCACACAGAAAGGCTCATATGCGCTGTGAGTGTTTCCAGCTGTAGGGATTGATCGCGGAATGAAAGTGTAATGGGAGATGAGCTCTCATCTCAACCCTCACTGGAACAGAACAGAGATTTGGTTACAAGCACCAGCCGTATGATGCATGCATATGCACACACACATACACATAAGCACACATGCACAGCAGCAAGTGTGATCACAAATCTCCAGACAGCGTCACATACTCAGAAATCTTCAAAAGAAAATTGTGAATGCTAATCAGATGTTTTTGTCTATTTCTGGCATGTGAATACTCTAATGCTCGGACTAATTAAGCCTTCCATAATAAACCTCCTCCATTCTCTCTCTCTCTCACACACACTCAGTCCAGTGCCGATGCTCCTGCCAGAGGACGTGTTGCATTTCATCTCTCATTCTCTTCTCGTCCCGTCTCTTCTGTTCTCACCCATCCTCACTTTTCATGCGCTCATCTCATCTGATGTTATTCTGGTCTCTCTCTCATTTTCTCCTCTCATCTCTCCTCATTCTGTTCTTATCCTTTCTGATTTTTTGTTCTTTTTGCGTTCTTGTCTTACTTTTCTCTTCTTTTCCCTCATTTTCTCACCTCATCTTAGTCATGTTCTCATTTTATCTGTTAATTTGTCATTTTGTTTACGTCTTACTAGTGATTTTCTCATCTCGTCAGTCTTTTTTTTTTAATTTTCTCATTTCTCTTTTTTATTTCTTCTCATTAGTCATTTTCTCATGATAGCTCATCTTATCTATTTCTCTTTTTTTCTCAGCTCTTCTCACCTTTCATTTTCTTCTCTCTTGTGAAGTCCCATTTTCTTATCTCTTCACATTTCCTTCTCATCTATTTCAGTCTTTTTCTCATCTCTTTTCAACATGATCTATTTCTCATCTCAACATGATCTATTTCTCATCTCATCTCATCTCATCTCATCTCATCTCATCTCAGTTTTGTCTTTGTAAGTCTTTTCATCATTCATCATTTCATTCATTCTCATTTCTTTTCTCATCTTATCCCTCCATTCCTCATCTCTTGCCACATCTCACTTCTCTTTTTCTTATATTGTCTCTTCTCCTCTTTTGTTATCTTGTCACCTCTCATTTTCTTACATTCTTGTGTCTTCATCTCCCACTATAATGTCTTTGTCTCTTACCTCTCATTTTCTCATCCTATCTTTTCTCATTCTTTTCTTTCCTTCTGCGCATTGCTTGTATGGCTGTGGTCCACTGCACCTGTTGCTGTCAGTGTTGTGTGTGTGTGTGTGTGTGTGAGCTGCTCACCTTTGCCTGAACATCAGACCTGCCAGTGAAGATTGTGTTTGTGTATGTGAGGGGTCTCGTCTGCCCCCAGCTGTCACACACAACGACCCTCTGCTCTAATGAAGCCAGGGTCAAGACTGTGTGTGTGTGTGCTCATGTGTGCGAGAGAGAGAAGGGAGCAGCTAATTGGTGGAGCTGCCAGCGCTGCGTGTGATTGAAGCGCCAGTCTCCCCTGTGTTTCACACACACAGACACAAGCTATTAAACAGCAAACACTCCTGCACACCTCAAACGGCTCAGAATTTAACCGTTTCATAATATTCACTACAAAAACCGGCCATTCAAAACAAGTTAAACTCCCGTCGTATGGATTTGAGATGATTTATGTACTTTATTTACAGTACTTTTGTACTAGAGGTTTTGATGTAGTCCAAGTTCTGTATATCGTGTTCTGCTTGAAAAGGTTGATATGAATGCAATCAATCTAGAATCTCATATTGAATTAATAAAATATGCATCCATGCTCTTTTAACATCTCTTGCAACACATTGGCCAAAAGTGGCATTCGTTCTCTTTCAGTATAAGTGTAAAGTTGTATGAATAAAACAGTGCAAATCTCATTTTTCTCTACCTCAAAACCATTATGTAGTTCATGATGCGAACAGCTGCCGGTGTTTGGTGTTACTCACGGTGATCATGCATGTCTGCACAGACTGTTTCTTGAGTGCTTTTGAGGGAAAATAGTTGATGGATTCTCAACAGTTTGCGAGACTTGAGGGTTTTAATCTTTGAATGATTCAAAAGCTTTGTGTAAGGCACTTAACTGTGAGTAAACGTGGTATATTAGAGTGCAAATATGTCTATTCTGCTGTCTTTGTTTGTTTATATTTGTTACATCTGCTGATGGCTTCACAACCACTGGAAATGCAGACATTGATTCATCGCCTCATACAGTCGGAGTGGGAAGATCTAACAACAGTCAGCTGTAATCAGTGCGTGTTAAAGGATAGAATTCACTACATGATTTTCTCCATTTACAGTTTGGACTAATTGACACTGAAGTTTCTAGTTCCTAGAAAATCAATGATGGGGATTTTTTTCCCCTTCAAACTTTAAATCCATCCAGTCAGAGGATTTCAAACATTGTTTTCTTGAGCTGATTTTAGAACACACATTGATTTTTATTTGTCACATATCTTCTGGTAGTGTGTGAAAATCAATCGTTTAGTGTATGATATTTAACTATTTGTGACCCTGGACAACAAAACCAGTCATAAATGTTAATTTTCAGAAATTAAGATTTATACATGATCTGAAAGCAGAATGAATAAGATTATATTTGACAGAGATTCAACTATATGAAAATCTGGAATCTGAGGGTACAGAAAAATGTAGATGCTGAGAAAATCACCTTTAAAGTTGTCCAAATGAAGATCTTATCAATGCATATTACTAATCAAAAATGAAGTTTTAATATATTTTTGGTAAGAAATTGACTAAATACTTTCATGAAACATGATCTTTACTTACTATGCTAAGGATCTTTTGGCAAAAAAGAAAAATCAATCATTTTGACCCATACTATGTATTTTTGGCTATTGCTACAAATATACCCCAGCAACTTAAGTTTTGTGGTCCAGAGTCACATTTATTAAGGCGCAAGTGTATGATGCCAAGTGTTTCAAAAAAGTTATATAGTGTATTCCAGCCTCAAGGAGCAGTTACATTTTGGAAGTTTGTCATTTTGGAGGCAAAAAATCATATTACATTATCTACTGTCAGATGTCTTCAAATCTAAGCTTATTTGCTTTCCGTGTGACCCGGATCTTTTGTGAAATCTGTTTGGGAAACTTCTGGATCATGCATATTTCTACTGAGATCGTCTGCATAAATTCGCCGAACATTGGTTTCAATTTTAGTATTTTAATCGCAAAGTGCATTTTTATTGAATGTGTACATTTTTGTTAAAAGCTTGACTGCTTCGTCATGATTATTGATATGGTATTGTCGTATTGTAATTAAAATTTCTCTACACTCTCAAAAATGAAAGGCACAAAAGCTGTCACTGGGGCCTTTCCAAAAGGGACATGTTTGTACTTAAAGGATCCATTTTGGTTCCTTCAAGATACATATTGGTACTAAATAATTGAACCTAATGAGTACAAAAGTGTACCTTTTTAAAAGGTACCGCCCCAGTGACAGCTTTTGTACCTTTATTTCTGAGAGTGTACTCTGAATGTCACTAGAAAAGCTAGTTGTTTTTTTGGCATTATTTAATAAAATACAAAATTATTATAATAATTTTTTTAAGTGCGTGCAGAATTTTCTTTCATGCATCGAAAGTTGATGATGTCCTGTGTGGGTTGGACATCATTGTTCTTCAAAAAAAATTGAGGGTGACTAACATTTAAATTTTAGGGTGAACTCTCCCTTTAAATCCGAATGGTCTGTTGACATTCGGTCATTGAACTTTTGTGAAGAGATCCTTCTCATCTCAGTGCCCTCAATGCCATAAACTCATTGAAACGGTCCACTTTAGACTTTTATTTCCACAGCGGTTTCCTTGTGATGATATTTTCCAGCCGATTTGTGTTTGATCGTCAGCTGATATTGTTACGTGAGTCAGCAAAACTGCAGCAGCCCTTCAACAAAGTGCCGCTTGTTCTCCTAAACATTTCCCTTCCAGCTCTGCTCTTCCACACGCCCCCTCTTTTCCACGCGCTTATCAAAGAGACAGAGCACGGGAGAATGAAAGAGAGGGTTATAAAAATGAGAAGTGATAGTAGGTTTCAGCCTTTTGTAATGAATATCCCTTAGAGGTATTGAAATGCTAATTTTACTCTCGCAGTTGGCAAACTCGCAGAATCGTGAGGGAAATTTGGGCGGCTGAAACCAACCCCAACTTGAAGAATCTCTCCCTCTTTGGCTTCATTTATGTGTTTTACTGTTTCTCTCTCTCAGTGTTGAATCTTGTTTTCCACCTCGCTTTTCCATTTGTCTTCCGGACACACATTCAGGGGTGTTTGGGATTTGGCAATGTTTGGAAGCTATTTTGAAACTAGGGCTTGCCAAGCTACACGCTAGTTAGAGGAATAGTTCACCCTAAAATGTTGTGTTTGTGTAGTTAAAAACCTACATGACTTTCATTTTTTTTCTCATTTCCAGCAGAGCACAAAAAGAAAACTTTGAAGATTATTTTTGTTGTTTGATAAATTTTCCAGTACGCCGCTGCTGCAACTGCATAAGTATGTTAAGAACTTGAAGATAATCATTCAGATTTGGGAGTGAATGATTCAGCTGATTCATCGAAAAGATTCAAATTAAAATTTGTGTATAAAGTTGAATCTTTTCAATGAATAGGTTGAAAATGAAGATGATAGTATTTTTAGGGAATACGTTTCAGTTTGTTGTTTTATTGATTTTAAAGACTTGAAAGTTAGTTTACTATGCATAGGTGAAAAAGTTCTAGTAAGCCTTACAAACAAAGTGATTCTCTAAAATCACAAATTCTAATTGAACAATGCAGTTAATCGTTTTAAGAATGGAATCTAGTGAACCGATTCAATTCTCTAAAATTAATCATAATTGTCCAGTTCTCATGATTGTAATTGAAGTAATCAGTGAATCATTTTATGAATAGGTCCTAATGAACCACTCAAATGAACAGATTCATTAATTGAATAAATGCCCAGTTTCCATTTGTTGGGTCTCGAGGTTGATCACCTGTTTCCTGCTGTCTCCAGTGTGTGTGTGTTTAGACTTTGTTGTGAAAGTTCAGGAAACTGGATATTCAGAGGTACCAACTTTTTGTGTCTGTGATTCTTCTGTCAAGTTGGTTTTGCTTCGTATCGCCAGGCACCGTTGCTCGTGGCTGCAAGTTGGTTCTCCGCTCTCCTCCGTGCGCTCAGGGGAGCGTTCATCTTAATTGTCCTTCCAGGGAACTGTTTTCTTGCTCGTATTAAGAAAGGATCGGACTCCCGGGCTCATGATTCCCGCAGCAGTAGTGACAGTGGTCGTTGTAACGGAATGATTCGAAATGAACAAATTCACTAAAACATATCTATTTGTGACCCTGGAGCATAAATATTTGTAGCAAATGCCAAAAATACATTGTATTGGGGAAAATAATATATATATATTTTTTTTATATGCCAAAAATCATAATTATATTAAGTGATGATCATGTTACATGAAAATATTTTTGTACATTTCTTACTGTAAATTACTTAATTATTTTTGATTCGTAATATGCATTGCTAAGAACTTCATTTTGGACAACTTTAAAGGCGATTTTCTCAATATTTAGATTCCCGATATTTAAATAGTTGGGAAATATTGTATCTACATTTGAGTGACTATGGCATCGGTTTGCTAATATTGGTGTGTTTTTTTGTGGACTGGAAAAAGTGACCTGTTTGGAAAGCGACATTTATTGTGAAAACATCCAAGCGAACACAGCTAGATAAGTTTTGTTGCTAATTTTAGCTGGTTTCTTCCCGTCACTGTGCTTGAGTGATTTCCACAGGCTTGTTGGAGTGCTGCCAGTGTAAAGTCTCCTCTGGCTGCATTTCTCCAACACAGGGAGAGAGAGACACAAATTGAGAGGGGTCAGAGAAATGAGGTGTACCGTAATTAGCAGAGTCACTCTCTCCATCTCTCTTTTTCTCACCGTTTCTCTCTCTATCTCTCTCTCCTCGTTAAGGCGTTTCTTGCTTCTATTGTTTGGCTGTCACATCCTGAGGGAAACGGCATGGATGGGGGGTGTGGAGAAACGATGACCTGTTTCATTCAGAGCACATCTTTCACTCAATCTCTTCGTTTTAGATTCTTTTATTTTTCCCTACGGCCTAGAAAAATCACTATTCGGCCTCAAAAAACATTGGGTATGAATCTCAGAAACCTCTGGCTGTGCAGTCCACCTTGTAACCAATAACACGCTGGATGTGAAATATTTTCGTTTTTTACCTTCTCTGCTGGTTTCATTCATGAGGTCTAAAATGTCAACAAATCCAATCAAAATTGACCCTGTTTACTGTTTTAATGCATTTTCCAACTCCTAATGC
The DNA here is from genome assembly GCA_032359435.1 of Enteromius unitaeniatus. Lineage (NCBI taxonomy): Eukaryota > Metazoa > Chordata > Actinopteri > Cypriniformes > Cyprinidae > Enteromius > Enteromius unitaeniatus. Next base: position 2,989,864 of record JAUMHI010000074.1, read on the forward strand.
TTTTTATGGTAGATATTTGGTAAATGTGTTACATATGACAGTTATGTTGAGTTTAGTGAACTTTTATTGTGAAAAGATTTACAACAAACAATGAGAGCATGTGATTTTAGGCCACATTTACATCAGATACTGTTAGCGACTTCCATTGATTTAAGTCCTAACTAGGAACAAAGTGATGAACTGACAAAGGATTATAGTTTATTGATGTTCTTGAGTTTTTGTCCTAACTAGTCAAGTATTAATTAACATTATACAATTTTTTTAATTAACATTAGCAATCAATTGAATAATTGAATTAACTTTAAATTAGCTTTAAGCAACTTTATGTACTTTTAATTTTTTTTATTGCGTTCCTACGTAAAGTATTGAAATAAATTCAAGCTATATAGAATTAAATACAAATTACAAAATACAAATTACAAAATTCCTACATTTTTACCTGAAATTAAAATGAAAACTGAAGACAAGACAAGACAAGACAAAAAAAAAAAAAAAAAAACATTATATATATATATATATATATATATATACTCAACAAAAATATAACACAACA
>JAUMHI010000074.1:3002253-3021845 GCA_032359435.1 Enteromius unitaeniatus
TGCAGGTAAATGATGAACTATGCTCTCAGATTTGCCAAGAATGAACATGATTCATTGTGATCTTTCAATCTCTATAATTGCTATAAAGAAATAGTTCACCTAAAAAAATATATATATTTTTTTAAATGTGCTCATCTATTTTTTTTAGTAATAATAATTAATGTTTTTTTTTTTCGATTTGAAATGTAGCATTATATCACTTGTTAACCAATGGATGTGAATGGGTGCCGTCAGAATGGAAGTCCAAACAGCTGATAAAAAATGAAAAAAATCATAATAATCCACACAACTCCTATTAATATCTTGTGAAGTGAAAAATTGCATGTTGATAAGAAACAAATGTATCATTACGATGTTTTAACTTTAAATTGTCGCTTCTGACCAAAATATGAGGCAATGATCTATAATAATGTTTCTTCCAGTGAAAAAGAATCCACTGTTTATGTTTGATTACATACGTTTTTAAATATTTTTGCGCTTAATCTGTGCATATTTCTGTCTAGATTCAGATGAGATGACATTTATACTAGATAAAGAAATATTATTGACAGAGGACTCATCTGAAGTTAAAAAATTTCGGTAACACTTATTCATTAACTATGACTTTTTTTCTCGATAAAGTCTTAGTTTGCTGATTGTTAATAGATTATTCAAAACAGCTTTGTTCTTTTAGAAGATGTCAACCGATGGTGGTGTGGATTACTTGTGATTTGTTTTTATTAGCTCTCATTCTGACGGCACCCATTCACTGCAGAGGATCTATTAGTGAGCAGTTTCTCCAAATCTGTTGTGATGAAGAAATAAACTCCTCTACATCTTGTTTGACCTGAGGGTGAGCACATTTTCAGCAAATGTTCATTTTTGCGTGAACTATTCCTTTAAGCCTCACATGGTAAAATCGGCATAATGCTCGGTCTCAGGTGGCTTATTGGTTTATTCTGACCCGCCCGTCACCATCTGGCCCATGTCCCCGTGATGCCGTCTCCTCCGGTGTTGTATCGGAGATGCCCATCGACGTGCCCCTCTTAATCAGCGCACCTGTCCAAACAGATGTCCACGGGGATTTTGTTTATTGATCGCGTGTGGCACTCAATCGCCTCGACGGGAGCCACAGGATGAACTCCTAGGGTCTCAGAGAGGATATGAGAAATCGTTCTTGCTTATATCATTTGGTTTAGTTTTTTTTATCTGATAAGCTTGCATGTGCTGGCTTTGTGTTTTATTTGTGCGGATCAGGGCTGACTCAGGCTGGGCTCCGCAGCTGTTTTTCAGGTACAGTTCAGCAGCCTTGAGCGAGAGGAACCAGAGCTTTGACAAAATGTTTAAGACGCATTGAAATCTGTCTGTTCGCTCTGAATTCGGGTGTCAAGGTGATGCACCTGTTGGCCGTCTGGAGTGATTCTCTCAGCGAGGGTTCATGTCAGGAAACGCATTGTCTTCAGGCGATGGCTTGTTAGTTTGGAGGTGGGATTCTGGATCTGAGCTCTGGGTTCAGTGGTGGTTAAAGTCAAAATGAAACCGCATATTCAGCTCATTTAATCCTGCAGTGTGATGCATTTATGGTTTATTAGAAATTGGTTTGATGCTGCAACATGAGATTTCCTCATGTGAATTGAGTGGAAGAAGGTAAAAACATTGAAGGTTTTAGCCTTTTTATTAATGAAAATATTGACATGACTGTTAGAATTGTTAATATTTTGGGGTTAGAAAAACAAGATAGGAAAAGAAAAAATAAGAAACCATTCAAAACTTGTTAAGGTTTAGTTAAATTGTTTGAAAGTTTTATTGAACTACAGTTTGTTAACGTTTAAGACACATTAATGAGATTTTGTCTATGTAAAATGGACTAAAATTAATGTGTGTGACAAAATATTTAATTATCACTATAAAAGCTAAACTATAAAAAATAAAACCAAGAAGTTAAAATATTTGCCAGTATTGTAAAGTGATTAATTACGGTTAATACATAATATCTCTTTGTTACATTGCAGCCATTTGCTAAAATCATTGAAGTTTTCCTCATTAATGTATACACAGCACCCCATATTGACAGAAAAACACAGAATTGTTGACATTTTTGCAGATTTATTAAAAAAGAAAAACTGAAATATCACATGGTCGTAAGTATTCAGACCCAGGGGCGGATTGGCCATCTGGCAAATGCCAGAAGGGCCGGACCATTTTTTAAATGTGGAGAGATGTGAATATTATGTTGATGATAATAATAATAATAAATTATTATTATTATTATTATTATACAAAGCATTTGGCCCAATCGGCGACGGCCGGCTGTTTCGAGATGGGCCCACCCAATCAGAGGTTACATGGACGTAATCAAAATCTGACAAGAATAGGTGCGTTCGAGATGCACTACACTAGCCTGCCACCAGCTGGTGAGAGCGGCCTCTTGCAGTCGGGGGAGGAGTAAAAGAGACAGCCGTCAGATCGTACACTTATAGGTTTCCGTAGTGACTTTTATGTAATGCAATGTGACGTTTATTATTTGTATATTTGTTTTGTAGTTCGCTATAAGACAATTTTCAAATCTAAGTTTATTCAGTGTAGTGAAGCCTCTCACAACATCCATAAAAAAAAAACGGCCTCTGGTCGACCAGGTTTTTACTCTTATACAATACGAATATATATTTACCATATCGCCTAATCTTTATTACTGTTTTGTTTGAATATCAGATATTCCATACGAAGATTGATTACATACAGGAACGTTTTTAAGAAAAAATAGATTATTGTCATCACATAATCTGACCAATGAGAATAAAGTGTGTCGTCATCAAGGCTTTTTTGCTATATATTCTATTCCTTTTTGTGCTACTGTTATTACTTAACTGTATTAATGTGTATTCCAATGTTGAGAGCAGTCAGTTAGAAAACATTTTGCTGCTATCTTTACATCCTATACTGTGTTTATTAACTAGGATGTTGCCAGAGACTGCTCTGCTAATACCGGTGCTGTGAAAAAGGATGCTATGTTAGGCCTAGCAGAGACAGGGAGGAGTGTGGTAGAGGTAAGAAAAACAAAACAGTTACACACTGTACTTTAGGTTTGTAATTAACTCTAAAGTAGAGGTGAAAACATGACAATGATTGTAATCATGCCTACATAGTTACATTTAAACTTAACTGTACGTTAGGTCATAATTATTCATATTTATTCATTAGATCACCTATAATTGTTTCATAAGCACGTATTTATTTAAAACAAGAATGAAGCCTAGCATAAGCAGTGATCCAAATAATGATGATACTCAAGTTCATCATGAAGTTAAGGAAAAAGAGCTTGCAGGAGAAGATGTAGAATCAGATAGACAATGTGTACAATGTCAACATAGAAACAAGGTGAAACCAAGATATAGACAGTGGCAATGAACAACAACACTGCAGAGAATGACATTTATAGTTATTTGTGAATAAAAGTATGCTGAAGTGTTGCTAGTACTGCATGTCCATTTGTGTGTAAAGGTGTAAAGGTTTGATTATACTTGTGAGGAACCAAACATCCTCACTTATATAGTGAAAGATGAAAACAACCCACTAGTGAGGATATGTTGCTTGTCCTCACTAAATAAAAAGGCTTATAAATCAGCCTACAGTAGATTTGATGTAGATCTAGTGTCACATGCACATGTATCTATGAAGGGTAGGTTTAGGGATAGGGTTAGAAAATATCATTCACTTGATAGAAAATCAATGGAAGTCTATGTAATGTCTTCACTAAGATAGCAAAAGAAACGTGTGTGAGTGTGAGATACACATTCACAGGTTACTCCTATCATAAGTAATAGCAGACAAACGGCATAAACAGACACCACACAGACTCTACAAAATTCACAGATTATTTTTCATTTAGTTTTTACTGTATGTATAAATTTGTTATAAACGGGTTGTTTTTGTTCAAGTCACATACATTAAATGATTAAATATCTATTACATATGGTACTGAATATATTATTTCACCATCTGTACACCAATATAAGTAGTGAATGTGCGTGTCCGTGGACAGGGCTGTGTCGGTGTGGTAATGTGGCTACAGTGCCAGGGCTGAATTTTTGTCCCTGTTTAGACCCGTTGCAGTATTTAGTAGAAGCACCCTTTTGATTGATTACAGCCACAAGTCTTTTTGGGAAAGATGCAACAAGTTTTTCAGACCTGGATTTGTGGGTCCTCTGCCATTCCTCCTTGCAGATCCTCTCCAGTTCTGTCAGGTTGGATGGTAAACGTTGGCTGACAGACATTTTTAGGTCTCTCCAGAGATGCTCAATTGGGTTTAAGTCAGGGCTCTGGTTGGGCCATTTAAAAGATTAAGACATTTATTAATGACATTTTGTCAGTGTGACATGGACAGAAATGAAATAACAAATTATTGACTTCATTTAACATTTTTACCTTGATAGTGTGGTGAAGAGTGATAAGCAACTTGACCTCATAAGATTAAAGCAATATTTAGAAACATTATTTTCACTCTCCAATCGATTCCAGATGGATAAAGCCAAGTCACACATCTGATGATGTAAGTTAAATGCAGGTTGCAAATGTCAATTGGTGTTCACTTCAGATAATGAGTAGCTTGACAAACTAGCTTTAAAGTGTCTTCCCGAACACACTCTCCGTCGGTGTCAGGAGTAAAAAGTGCAGATGAGGATGAACAGAAGCGTTTTTGTAGTTGATTACCGGTGTGTGGTAATTTGAACAAGAGGTGGTCTGACTCACGTCTAAACGACTGTCCTTTACAGTGTTTTACCTTAGCTTCGTGTTTGACTAGAGAGAGGACAGCCACTTAATTAGCAGCATTTGTTTTAAAAATGATAAATGATTTTCGGTGAGCTGGAGGCATTTAGGTCTGCTGTATTTCTGCTGGCCTTCAGGACGAGGCGAGGGTTGAATGTGTAGAGCCAGCAGCACACACACCCACACACAGGTTAGCTTGATCCCTGCTAATCTTGTCAGGCATCAATATGTTTGGTCAGTGCAGGAATCAGTGATTGATTTTTCTTCTCTGGTTCAATGCGATTCTGAGTGAAACCAGCGGCATCCAGACCTGCTCTTATTCATCGTGCCCTTGTTTCTGCTTCCCTCTCATCAGAGCTTCTCCTCTCTTCTTGTTTTTCTCTCATCTCACCCTGATCTGAGTTCAGGCCCGTTGAGATGCAGCATTAACATGCTTTTAACATCTTCATGTGAAGTTGTAAATATCCAGAGGACACTCTCAAGCCTCCTGGAGCAGTTCTCACTAAGCCGAGCATCAGTTTCACCGTTTCTCAATCTTATTGTTTAAATCCCTAACACTATTCAAATTTTGTTCTACAGACACAGATGTTTCCTCAAATCACACTGTTTTGGGAACTACAATGAGAACACATTTTACATTTCAGTTGAATTCCTGAATTGGAAAAAGTATTTTGCACAGTTTTGAATGTAAGAAAGTCAAATTCAAAGAAATTTACGCAACTGTAATTTTTGGTTGGGGAAAAAAGGGTTGTGCTGATTTGACAAAGGTTTGTTTTAAACTTTTGGAGAAATGTTTAAAAAGTAACAAATGGATGGATGTTTAGATTGTTACATTGTTGGATGAATAGTTTGGTGTTCAGTTGGTTTACATGGTTTAGAAGGTTGGTTGCATGTATGCATGAATGGTTAGATGATGGATAGTTGGATTAATGGATAGATGTTACATGGTTATATTTGTAAGATGAATAGATAGATGGGTGAATGGTTAGATTGTTAGATGGATGAATGTTAGATCGATGAATGGATGGTTGAATAGTTAAATGGATGGGTGGATGTTTGATGGACGATGGTTAGATTGTGCATTGTTGGATGGATGAATGGATGGATGGGTGGTTAGATTGTTACATGGTTTAGAAGGTCGGATAGTTAAATGGATGGATGGTCAGATGGATGATAGATGTGAAAGTTTGGATGGATAGATGGATGGATGGGTGATGGCTAGATAGTTGGTTGGGTGGATGTTTGGTGTATGGATTGATGTTTAGATTGTTACATTGTTGGATGAATGTATGGTTGATGGATGGGTAAATAGATTGTTACATGGTTTAGAAGGGTGGATGAATGGATGGATGGATGATGGGTGGTTAGATGGAAGGTTGGATGGTTCCTAAATAGATGATGGTTGGGTGGATGTTTGACAGATGAATGGTTAGACTGTTACGTTGTTGAATGTATGGATGAATGGTTAGATGATGGATTGATGGTTGGATGGATGTTAGATGGTTAGATTTTAAGATGGGTGGATGGATGATAGATGGAAGAAGGATAGATGGGTGGATGTTCGATGGATAGATGGATCATGGTTAGATGGACATTGTTATGTCAGTTATGGAGTTGTTGTGGTGGTTGTTAGGGTTAAAGAGCCTTTATTTAAAAAAAAATCTTTTTTAAAAAAAAAAGAGAACTGTTCACTCATCTTCTGTGGCTTTACTGCAAAAACATATTTCTTGAAGCTTTAGCTTTACAAGTGATAGGAACATCAGAACATTCTCCTTTGGTACTACTGTATAGAAACTGCAAAGAGTTCTTTAGCATCAGGGGAAAAAATCATCTTTACACTTCTATTTTTGAAAGTTGAGTTCATAAATCTTCACTAACTAGAATATGTTGTATAAATGGACTCATTTGGCAGGAACAGACAGCTGTGAGCATCTAGACTTTTCTCTGGTCTTCTGTGTGCGGATTAATAAACAGATGCCAAGAATGTCTGGATGCCTCATTGATTAACAATAAACAAGGTTTGTTCGATTCAAATCACGTCGCATAAAAAGACACATTCTCGGGTCTAGACTGAACTTTATGAAAGTGTAGATGTTAAGCTGAGCTGTAACTCTAACAAGCTTGGAGATAAATTGATACTGTATGATCTTCATCAGTTTGATAAGTGAACTCTGAATATGAATCACAGTCCAGCATACATCATGAATGAAGTGAGATGCAGAAGGAATGGCGAAGAAGCATCTAATCGTCCTTCATCAGCGCGGATTCGCTTCAGTTTATTTTAGAGTGATTGGTTTCAGGTTCAAGGCACTGACAAATCTTTAATATGCGAGTAAAATGAAGCAAGCAAAGCTTCAGTGGCTTCCATCACGCCACACAGAGACGGAGTGAGACAAACAGTGAGAGTCCTTTTGGGCCACAGTATGTGATCATATATAGCCCAGTCTTCACACCTCATGAAACTCTGTTATGTCGCTTTCAGACTCCAACCAGAAAAAGAAGAAATGGTTGTCAGAGACGGAGGAACTTTATTGGAAATGTTTCTGCTGGGTAAAATCCTCAGGAGAATGTTTGATTACTGCTGAATGAGTGCGGGATGCGATGTGTGCGCCTGGGTCCACTTATGTCTTATTCAGTCCACTTACACGGGAACAGTGTCTGATCGACAGACGTTTGCTTTCTTAAGTATTGTACATCTGAAATCGTTGGGTGACATGCAACAAGTAGCTTACCAATGCTTTCACAGTGCACACTTTTGATTTGTAATATATAGTTTATTTGCTACAAGAGGTCTATGATTAATGATTATATGTGCAAATTAATTATACCCATAAGAACTGAGTATATATTTTTTGCATATATTTAGTTAAAATGGACAAATATTTAAATAATTAAAATTATACACTATTAAGTATAAGTAATAATAATAATAATAATATAAATAATATTTAATATATGATGAGTTTATTTGCAAAAACTCAATTTGTAACAATTTTCAAAATTCTGAACTAAAAACTCCCGCTAAACATGATTTAAAAAAAAAAAGTTACATTTTTAACTCTCCATATATTTATTAGTTTTTTTTGATACATTATATTTTGTATATATAATGAATATGACTTATTGTTTATTGTTGTTTATTGCATGTAATTTTCATATTATAAAAGGTCATTTTCTAAGGAAATATGTGTTTAGTAACTAAATGCAGATACGATACTGTTCAAAAGTTAGTGATATTTATATTTTTTAAATAACTTAATACTTTTAATTATCAAGCATGCATAAAAAATGACAGCAAACACATTTATTGTATTACAAAAGATTTATCAGATCCCAAAATAATATACTTTTCCATAATGTTTACATCATATTGATAACTAAACTTAATTATATAATTTAGTTTAAATGTTATAATTTTATAAAAAAATTGTAATATAAATGTAAAAAATATATAATTTTATTTTGTGAATATATATTTTTTATTTTTAATATTAAAATATTAATTTGTTTCAGTATATCTAGATTAGTTGAATAAATGCAAACATATTTTATTATGTTTTTTTATATTATATTATATATATAGTTTTATTTATTTTTTTATTATTTATATGTGTAGGAATGTGTGTGTGTGTGTGTGTGTGTGTGTGTGTGTGCATATATATATACACTTGTCTAGATACTAAATTCAGAGAGCTCAAGATAAACTCAAACACTTCTCATCATCTTCTCATCTTCGCAAATCAAAACAAGAAGAGCAACCTCTAAAATTCTAAAACCTCTGAAGGTCGAAGTTTGTTCATCTGTGGAAGAGCAAGACTCACATAAAGTCAAGAAGCACACAGATTTGCGAGCGGATAGGTTGGAGCTCTTCTGTTTACTCTCCCTCTCTGTCTTTCTCTCATTTTCTCTCAATCCATTCTGATGGGATTTACAAGCAAGCGGTAATCCGTAACCGCTGCAAAATCTGTGGCCCACTCTATCGCTCTTTTTCCTCTTCCCCTTCTTAATACTAAAAATAATTTAGCTGCTTCAGTGGAGGACGCTGGTTTTATCCCCAAATCTGGGCTGAAAAGGGGCGTGTGTCTGTTGGCAGCAAGTATTGTGTAGAATTAGATTGTGACAGTCTCTCTCTCTCACTTTATTTCTCTCTTCTTTAGCTAAAGCGTTTTAAAAATGTCAAGGATTTATCCAGTTGCTAAGCGGTTGACAGACTCGCCGCTGTTTTCCCGGACCACCGTATGAAGTGTTTGGGGCGCAGGAGTCTGCCGGCCATCTGGAAGCAGCTTCTGCCTGACAACACACTTCAGATTCACACACATCTGTGTGTGTATGATCAGAGAAAACCAGCACATCTGTCATGAGCACTCTGTTTGGGCGCTTGCTTTGCGTTTTGTGACTGTGTGTGACTGAGATCTCAGAGAATGTGTAAATGGCGTACTGTAGATTTATGTTTTTACTGGGTGAAAAAAAATTGGCGCATGACTTGTGTGAATCTATTTTAACTCGGGACTGCTAGTTTTATTTTCTTGTAAACCTAAAATAGAAAATAGAAAAATGAAATACTGTGTAGCACAAACATAGTCTGATTTATGAACAAAAGTAATCTAATTCTTAAATTATTCTTAAATTACTTAAATTATTAATTGGAATAAATCTGATATATATGTAATAAAATATATTGTGAACCTTGGCGCTAGAGAGTACGGCACAACAGCGTGATGAAGTGAGCACAAACCCCGGAAGGGTGGATTTATTTACAGTTATTTACATTTTTCCCGCCGCAATATGTAAAAGAAAATTATAAATGCTGCCTTTGAAAAGAATGGAAATGAGTTCAAGTACCAAAAAACTAAAACAATTTTAATACAATTGTTAAAAGAAATAAAGCATTATATATATATATATATATATATATATATATAATGTAATATATATATAAATAAGAAAATGTGTGTGTATGTGTATATATACAGGTACTTTTAAAAAAATTAGCATATTGTGATAAAGTTCATAAAGCTGTATGCCAAAATCATCAATATTAAAACAATAAAAGGCTTGAACTACTTCAGTTGTGTGTAATGAATCTAAAATATATGAAAGTCTAATGTTTATCAGTACATTACAGAAAATAAGGAACTTTATCACAATATGCTATTTTTTTAAAAGGACCTGTATATAAGAAATGTTGCCTTTAAAAAGAACTGAAATGAGTACCAAAAAACCAAAACTATTTAAAAAAAAATTTACTTTAAAAATAATGTTTAATTAATAATGATTAAATTTTTTTGAAATTGAGATTCATCAATAAATAATCTTTCTATTGATTTATGGTTTCTTAGGATCAGACACTATTTAAAAATCTGGAATGTGAGAGTGCAAAAAAATCAATATACTGAGAAATTTACTTTTAAAGTTGTCCAAACTAAGTTCTTAGCATATTACAATGCATACAATGCTTATGCATATTACAAACTAAAACTTCAGTTTTTATGTGTTTATGGTTAACATTTACAAGATAACTTCATGAAACATGATCGTTACTTAATATTCTAATAATTTTAGGCATAAAATAAAAATCAATAATTTTGTCCCATGCAATATATTGTTGGCTCTTGCTACAAATGTTAAAAATGTATTCAAAACAAAAAATCTAAATGTAAAGTTAAATGTAAAATCTTAATTAAAATGAAAATAGACATTAGACATTATGCTAAAATAGAGAAAGACTGAATCTATATAAAAGCAAAATGGACATTATCATTTTAATTGAATCAGTTTGAAGGCTGGTGAATTGGAATTGAATTAAACGAGATTTATTTTTATATATTCAGCCTCACAACAACCTTCTTTGACTGTAATGGGAGGTTTCTAAAATGATCCTGGTCCAGTATATTAGCAAATGACTCTTATGAATCATTTCTTTTTTATGAATAATTCAAAAAGGTAAGATGCTGGTTTGCATCATTCTGCAGCAGATCTGTATAATTTGCAACATTAGTGACATGTTGAAGAAAGTCCTTAGGAAGGCTTTCTATCAGTGACTGCAGCTGAATCCAGATGATTTGAGTGGTTATATGCGAGTGTAAAAGTGAGCATGTGGCCTCCGAAGTGAGTTTCTCATCAGTTCAATTCCTCTGTGACCCTGAAGGGTTGTGAATTATTCACCCAGAAGGTTCGGAAGCCCTCCGAGCTGTGTTTTTTGCCTGCTGCCTGGAGTGGTGTTGTCTAAACAGGCTGGGTGAAGCGGAGAGGCACTGTGATTTGGTTTAGTAGCGTGGAGATGATCGACAGATGTGGGTGACGTCTGCTCAGTGATTCTGCGAGACAGAGCGTCTCTCATTTCTGTGTTTAAACAACATCCGAGCGTCTCCTCCCTGCCGATATCACATCTGCTGCTCACAGCCGTGAGATTGAACACAGATGCCGAGGAGAGCGCAGGTCCCTCACTGGAGGACCCTCAAGAAGAACCAGTCTCACGAACACACTCTGTGGATGTTGGCTTACTTATTTTTGTACATTTAGGTGCAATTAATCACATGCATGGCTAAATTATCAACAAAATATTCATTCTGTATCCATATTATAAAATATGATATATATTTGCATGTATATATAATTACACATTCAAAAATATGAAACATTATTAATATTAATTAAGAATATTTTATTATATATATATATATATATATATAATATGTGTGTGTGTGTGCATTTCATATATTTCAAATCAGATATAAAAAAGTATCTCATATATTAACTATATTAATTATATTATATTAACCATATATTAACAAATTGATATACATTACAATAAATATATATTATAAATTATAATATTTATATAATATATAAACTATATAAATTATTGGTAAAATATCTCTGTTCCTAAATTATTTGTAAAATTATGTTTTAAAAACAGTTTATTTATGTTGAATTAAGTCTCATGAACCATAAGTGCAAGTAACACATAAATGTGTTTTTTATATATTTTGATTCAAATATGAATGTAAATAATGATTCAGTGAGTGAGTGAATCATTTTAGACAGATGAGTTTGTGAGTTTGGTTCCTGAACCAGACTGCACTGCACAGTGCAATAGAAGTATGTCTTGGCTTATGTATTTATTTTTAATTGTATTTTATTGCATTGTGCGGCTCATTATTTCTCTCTCATCACATTATATTCAGACAGCAGACTCACAGCTCATCAGCATCATTTATTCTTCTGCGCTGCTTTAGATTCAGAGCCGGTTCTTCATTCTCAGCACTAGTCAGGGGTTATTGGTGATTTTTCGCTCTTGAATTAGTGATAATCATGTTGATGTCATCCCTTCTGTTCAAACAATGTCAGGCGTTATGTAAAGTCCAGAGACTTGAAGGAAAAGATCTCACATAATCCACACAGGCTTCTGATGAAAGAGCTCTCTCTCCCTCTCTCTGTCATGATTAAACCATCAGCAGTGGGTGGAGAAAGAGAGAATGACAGTGTGATTCAAATGGATGGCGAGATAAAGAGAAAATCATTATGTTGCTGATGCCAGATTTCTCATGAAGGGGTAGATATACTGAATTATTGGAGTGATTGTTGGCGCACACATCTTAAACTGAGAGTTTATTTCAGCGAATAATTTAAATTTTGTCCTCATTTACTCACCCTCATATTGTTCCAAACCTGTATGACCACTCTGTGAAACGCAAAAAAAGACAGACTGTGAAGTAAAACGATAGCTTTGTGTGAAATTAAAACATTTAAATATGAAACAATATTAAAGAATATAAAAAATAATAATCATACAATGAATATTTAATATATAATTAATATAAAATATATACTTATTGAGAGGTATATCATTTGGTTTATCTATATGATACGTTTTTATATAACTGTGTAATATTTTTGTATTATTGTCTAGAAACACAATATGTCAATATTGTAAATGTATGTTATTGTAATTAATATGTAAGATACTTTTTCATATTTTAGAATCTGATCACCTGTAATGTGTATATAATCATTTTATTATACATATCATATTCATAAAAATGTGTGTGTACATATATACATATACATTCTCTATATGTGTATTTTTCTTTAGGTTTTTGTTATATTTCATGACATTAATTTTATCATTGAACAGGGGAAAATTCAGTACACACAATGTATGAATGTTTGTATGATTTAATAATTTAGTTCTTATTGATTCATCGTTCAAAAAATAGTTGTTTTATTTGTTTATTAATATTGTATATATTTATTAATGTATGTATTTAATATTTTTGTTTAATAAATATATGCAAGCAAAAATAAAAATCAAGTCATTGAGTTGAGTTGAATGAATAATTCTGGCTGAACTCAATAAGTTGAAAAAAATAATTCATTCTAGGACAGGTGTCATGATTTTTTAATGAAAAACAACATTTCAGCCTGTTTCTTACTGAACAACGTGGAATGAACTACTTTTCTGATAATCTTTAAAGGGGTCATACAAACCCAGTTTTCCACAAGCTAATATGATTCTTTAATATAAAGTTTGTAATATAGTCTGGTTTAAAAATTCTCAAAGATAGTGTAAAAAACGCTCATTTTCCCCTGTCAAAAACAGCTCTTTAGAAATCACTCTGTTCTGTGTACTTCCCCTTTAAATCTTCACGAGCTCCGCTGACTCCGCCGCTCTTTCATAGTCGCTCTCAGAGGATCTTTTTTTTTAGCCGTATTCATAGTGAAACGAACTAATTACCATATTATTAGGAAAGGCGATTTGCAAATATTCATTAAAAGACATTATACTCACTGCTTCTGTAGGTGAGGCTGGATCACGAATGATTTGCGCGAACATAAACGCATTTCAGTTGATCAAGGGGGCGTTTCCCTTCAGAACCAAACGTAACTTCAATCCTCCGTGTCTTCAGTCACTCAGATGTCGAGAGTAAATCACTACTGCTATGTTCATTAATACATTCAACAACAAACACCTCAATCTCTTAGGAGTCTAGGTAAGGATCTGAGGTAAGACAACAGTCTGTGTGTGTGACACGCTGCGGTCAATCAACTATTGTGGGAGTGGCTTCTGTCGGTGTGACGCCAAACAGCTTGTAAAAATGCATGTACCACAGTTTGGATTGTTTTTAACAACAGAAAGCGGGTTTAAATGTGAGTCAGTGATGACAGAGTTGATGTTTTCAGGGTGAACTCAGGCTCTGATTCTCTCTTCAGCCTCTCTGGTGTCTCTCTGGTTTGGTCTGCGTGCTGTTAGTGGGTTGTGTAGTGCGTCACGGCTCATTAGAGGCGCTGTTTCTGTGACCGAAATGTAAAAGCGTTAAGCGTACATTAAGTTTAATAGAGACAGCGCTGCTCTGAGATTAATATCGCTCTGGAGTCTGCCGCTGCTTCATGGCTGAGAAAGCTTTAAAGTCAAATAATCAAAATGAACTTATTTAGCTTCTAAATGCACATTTATAAGCATGACTCGTCGGTCAGTCTTCTGGTCCTCCTCACGTTCACCCTGAATGACGCATTGCAGGAGTGAAATAGCTTATGAATGTGGTTTCATGTTGACTCTACAGTCATATTTGCTGAATGAAGTCAAACAGAGATGTGACGGCATGTACATGTAGATACAGGAATCTACAAACACGTGAGGTAAAGCCTGGCAATCGACGCTAATGCCAGAGAGCCTGACAGAGGCCCCAGCCGGAGATAAACACAAGAGAGATGACATTCGTAAGAAGTGGGGTTGAAACAACGGTTGTCTTGGCAGAACAATTTGGTGCAAAGATGTGAAATAGCAGAGGAGGCAGCAGTGGTGGGGAAATGGGTTTCCGTTTTGATTGACAGCTGGAGAGATGGTCCTGTCGTTCTCCAACTTTGACAGCTTTTCTAAACATGGGCAGAAGAAGGCACAGTAGTCTGAATTGCTTGAAAACGAATCATTATTGGTGACAGCATATCTAGAGAACTGACAGACAAACATCCTGTTTGTGGAAGGATTGGATCTGATGGGATGTTAGCATTCTTTTACAAAAAATACATGCTGGTCTCAGGATGCAATAGTAGTATCAGGTGATAGTGCTGTGTTGATTTCCTATTCACTTCGAAAAAGGATGTTTCTGATGATAAGAAGATGTGCACTTTTGTAAGGGTTTGACATAAGCTTACTGTACCATGGCAGTATTTTTGTATTCAGAAGATGATGGAAGAGTCACATACTGTACTAACTGATAAAAAACAACAATGATGGCAATTTCAGGTCAGTTTGTGAATATAAGCTCATAACCAGGTTTTCTATAAAAGTTTTTAAACTACAGTAGCAAAAGGAAAAATGTATATTTCTTAATATTTTTATATAATATAAAAATATTTGTAAATTGTGCATTAAAACAGAAATAGGAAAGCAAACCGAATAACAGGGTAAATATACATAATTCATTTATACATTAAAATATAAATAATTAATAAAAAATAAAAAAATAATCATCACAAATTTGCAAAATGTATATGTGTGTTCTGTGCATATTTATATTATTAGGTATGCGTATTAATATATATTTTGAAAATATTTCTATATATTAAATATAGATATATTTTCATATTTATATAGAATTATTTTTTTATATATTCTATATAAATGTGTCCATATATATATATATATGTACTTATATAATCTATCAATGTGCATAAATAAATATATTTTATATATAAACAACCTGTTTTTCTGTAATATATTTATTGTATTTAAATATACATAATAAATATACACAGCACACATGCAAATATCATTGCTTCAGCACAAATAAACATTTCTGAATTAATTATTAAAACAATAATATTCTTAATTAATAATAAATGTATCAAAAATGTGTGTGTGTGAGAATTATGTTCTGAATTTTATATATATATATAAGTATATATATAAAATATATATAAATATTTGTACAGTCAAGCCCGAAATCATTCATTCATCATTTCTTGATTAGAAATGACACAGCCATCTCCCAGAAGATAATAATAATAATAAATAATAAATAATGAAATATGTACAAGAGGCATCACTGTGGAAAAAATTATTACTCATCTTTTTTTTTTTTTTTACATTTGAGCAAAAAGTGGCATGTCCAAAATTATTCATACCCTTGTCAGTAATTAATAGAACAGTGCAAAGTATTATGCCAGGGGTATGAATAATTTCGGGGCTTGACTGTATATATATATATTAATATTGTTGCATTAAAATCAGCGCAGGCATGTCTGTTGACTCTAATGTGGTGTAATGGCTCATGCATCATTAAATAATAACCATGTTTGGTACAAGAACCCTCATCTGACATTATAAAACAGTTAAGTACTCCCAGCATGCATCAGGCCGGACACATGTTTTGAGGCAGACCCAGCGCTCACAGGAAGTGATGGCGGTCTCGATAGAGCCCTCACTACAGCTTCTCATCTCTTGTTTGTGCTCTGCAGGCATGGAGGGGCAGCTATAAGTTGCTTGTCTTGCGTTATCTCTGGCGACGCCTCCGCGACGGAGGCCCACAGGCGTCTCTGACAGGAAATTGATGCTCAGCTCCTCCAGAGACTACACACTCTTCCCTGGAAAGGATGAGTTCAGCTCCCTGTTGAAGTAGAGCTGTCGTCTGCGCTGTCAGAAACACGCTCCGCAGAAAACAGGGAGTTCAGATGTTAGACAGGGTGATTGAGCACCGAGCTGAATTTGAATAGAGAGTCTAACGCTTGTGTGTCTCACAGCGGGCGCTGGAGCTGCGCAGGCGTCCAGGTCTGCCAGCTCAGGTGGAAAAATGCTGGTTTTAATGGGGGGTAGAGGAACAGATAGCAGAAGCACTCAGTCGTTTTATACAGACTTTGGAGTCTGGAGAGTTTTGCTGGTTAGGGGTCAGAGATCTTCACAAAGCTGATCTTCTAAACGTTTCGCCCTCTTTCAAATGATTTCCTTCTGCACGGGCATGATTTTACACCTCCCATCTCACAGAATACATCTCTCTGGGAACTCTAAACCAGGGCTTTCTTCGGATTTCTAACCTGAAGTTTCGAGATTTGGCATGAAACTTGCCCTAATGTTTGCACTTCAGAAATAAATGGTACCTCAGGATTTGCGTCAGTGTTATTATTTTAAGCAGTTGAAGTGTTTGAACAAAAAGACGATTAAAATATATAAAATATGTAAAATATATTATTACAGTATGCATATACAAAGAAAAATAAATGTGTGTGCATAAATATATTCAAATAATAAAATTTACTTCTATAAAAATTTACTTTTACATCTAAAATAAAAGTATTTATATATATATATATATATATATATATATGAATGTGTACTGTGTATTTATTATATATATATTAATACACACACATACAGTATATATTTTATACATTAATTTATTCATTCATATATCTATATTTTTGTATATCACAAAACATATTTTTCTTAAATATATACATGCATGTGTTTGTATTTATATATACATAAGTACACACAGTATACAAATTTATTTCTATACTAATTGTATGTGTGTGTGTGACACATAATGTTTTCCATTAAGATGTAAAATAAAAAAAAACATTAAAAAAACATAGTAATGTGTGTGTATCATAAGGTAAAATATAAAATAAGTGAATAAAATAAATGTTAATTATTAATTTTAGTTCAATGTTTTGACTGTAATAAAATACAAGTCATATATTCTTAATGATTTTAGTTTTAGTTAACCCTAATGACCTTTGTTTAAACATGTAATAAAATCTAGTTAATAATTAATTTAATAACAGTGTTATCATAACATGATTGCATTCATTTTAAAAAGCAATAATCTAGTTAACGCTGTGTGTTTCACCTTGGTAAAAAATATCATGCTTTAATACTTCACCAAGAAATGAATCATTTACTCAGCTTGTACTGACTTTCTTCTGTGAAACACGGAAGGAGGAATGTAAGTACTGAAGGTACTGAAATTTACTTTTTCATATAATAAATGATGACCGTTTGAGCTTCAGGGTGACAAAGAATCATAACAGTATCATAAAAGTATTAAAAGAATAAACAAACAGAAGTGATAACCTATAACCCCTGATAGAGGATTGCATTGAGTCTGTAGCTTTGTTTCAAATGCATGGAAAGTAAATGAGTCACCTAATTGAAGAGAATGATCATTCTCACTGGTCTGGAGACAGCTCTGCGTGACAGAAGCTCTTCAGACTTGAGCTGCACTCTCATGCTGATTAGTCTGTACTGTGAGGGAACAAAACACTAGTGTACTGATGTCTGCCAAAGTAATGTTCAGGGCTTTTAGAGTATATGTGAGCATGAGGAAAAGCTCAGACAGTCCTCACTCATTCTTGGATAAAGCATTAAATAGGGCTGGGTAAAAATATCAACTTCCTGATTCATCACAATCTTCATTTGAAATATCAAAGTGTTTACCTAATCCTAGCCACAAAAGAAGTAATATTTTGCTGTCCATGTTGAATGTGAATCAAGCAAAATTAGAATAGAAATAATGACCGGACAACACGTTTCTCGTTTAATTTTTCTTTGTGAGCTGCGCACAAAATTTTTGAGTCACAAACGCGTGACTCTTGTAAACCGGTTCATTTTAGTGAATCAAAAAGATACAGCACAACTGATTCACGAACACGACTCTTAAGAACTGGTTCATTTTAGTGAATCCGAAACATAAAGCTTAACTGGTTTTGTCTGATTTGCGAACATTTGATTCTTATGAACCAGTTCCTTTTAGTGAATCAAAAACACGGTGCAACTGATATCATCTGATTCATCAACACAACTTCTATGAACCAGTTCGTTTTATTGATTCGAAAGCATACATCTCAACTGGTGGTGTCTGATTCATGAACACATGACTCTTGTGAACTAGCATGAACAGAACTCTAAAGAACTGATTTATTTGAGTGAATCAAAAACAAAGCTCAACTGGTGTAGTCTGATTCATGAATGCATATGACTCTAATGAACTGGTTCGTTTTAGTGAATCAAAAGCATGAAGCGCAACTGGTGTAGTCTGATTCATGAACGCATGATAAAATAATATGGACAGACTCTCATAGAGGGTTGTTTGTTGTTGCTTGATGTATTTACAGTAGATCTCAGATGTTCGTTGATGATTTTGGTATCCTGACAAATCTCCAGATGACATTACTGCTGATTTTTGTTTATTTTTTATCAGAAGACAAAGCAGTCCTCTTTTGCTCTCTATTTAATCTCATTTCCATCTAACAAAAACAATTGAGATATTACAGAGAGGTTAAGATATTAAAGCGCAGCACTACATCTATCCTAATCTAAAGCCGCTGGTGAAATAATATGGATTTATTCAGCGGAACGTGTTTTGCAGCCACACACGACAGCAGATTAGTGGGCGGCAGAACGACAGGAAGTGCATGAGCTCCCCTCCTCCGCAGCGCGTGATTGGATGGGAGCCTTTCTGTTTGTATTTTAATGCTTAACCTCGATAAAACTATGATTACCAAAAGCATGTGTAATAATGGATTAAGACAAAGCGGGGGGATAAGAATCACATGTTAGTGGGAATGAAGACATCAATGATGATTATAGAAATGACTTCACTGTACAAAGACTTATTTCTTTTGAAAATCGACTCGTACTTTAACTCTTCACCCCAAAATGATCATTTGCCAAGAATGTAGCCTACTCACCTACAAATTTACTCATGTCCTCTGCGGTGAATGGGTGCCGTCAGAATTAGAGTTGTCGCGGTACCAAAATTTCAGTATTCAGTACCAATACCAGTGAAAATCCATGGTTCTCGGTACCAATTTCGGTACCAAAGCAAAACACAAAAACACTTTTATAT